>JBBDHI010000024.1:13598331-13628039 GCA_037177115.1 Craterocephalus stercusmuscarum
TCATATCGCAGCCATGCAGGTGTAATATTACATTTATTTTATAATATTGTGGTATCGGTACTTGGTATCGGCCGATAACAATAGCACAAGTATCGGAATCGGTATCGGGAGGAAAAAAATGGTATCGGAACATCTCTATTTTGTATTACTTGACATTTGGGTTTGAACAGCACCATGACAAGTAAAGGAAATGTGCAGTTGCACTGTATTTGTTAGAATAAAGATATTAAAATGGCAGAGACTTTTGCTGTCAGTAAGCTTTATTAAAATGTGGAACATATTAGGTTATGGTACCATGACTACATACTTTTAAAATTATTGTGATTACGTGCTTTGGTTTTTCAGCCTCTAACTATATCCATTTCAAGTCCAGATTCAAAGCATTGCTTAGTTGCTTGTTTATATTGGAATATTTTATATATTGTTGTATTCATTTGTTTTTTTTTTTGTTTTTTTTTTGCTTAATAAAGTTTTATTTGTAACATGTCTGAAATGAATGGAAACCAGACATCATATTGCTCATCAATTTTAGACTGTTGCGTGTGACGAGGTAAATGTTCTGAGAAGCTGTAATGTGCTATTCATGCCTTTTTCTTTTTACAAAGGGGGAGATAAAAGTGTACAAGGTGAACAATGAGATCATTTATGCATGCATGCATTTATACCTTTTATCTTTTGAATGCAAATGCTTGCAGTCCATTTTGCACTGAAAATTTGCGATAAAATGTGATATTTGAGGTCTTTTCCTGCTCAGTAACTGGTCAAAGGATTTCAGATTTTTTTTCCCAGAGTTGTGGTAAAATGTTTGACACTGAAGTGTATGAAGTATCATAACTGGGTGTGAAAAGTATGTATGGTCACAAGATGCAAAGCGTCACAATGACTTTACAATGACTTCACTTATGCCTGTGAGTCAGACCAAGAAACTGACACGCAGAGAGAATATTTTTCTTGCTCTTGTTCATCGTGTTTGTAAATCAGTAAAACTTAGTAACTGACTCTAAATAAAATAATTGCAGCTTCTTCCTGGCTTAAGTATTTTAGGTAGGGAAGACATGATGGCAGGGGAAAGTCCACTCGTCTTGTGGTTAATGAGTAATCGGATTATAATGTAATATAACTTCCACCTGGATCCCAACCCAACAGAAATGTTGGTCTTAAAACCATGATGGGGTCAAATTTTATCATCCAGTTTTGTTATATTTCCATGCTCCTTTTGGATTGTGTCCTATTTATTTGACAGCCATAGTTACAGCTAACATTTAAAATGCATACATTTGTTTATAAGATGTAACACAATGTTATAGACTAAAGTGCTAAAATTCAGTGTAAGATGTAAAATGTAAGAAAGTGATTATGATCAAGTGTGGGGTTTTAAAATGGTTGGGTTAAATTCTTGGCTGTGTGAAGACGTGTGTGTTTTTAATGTGCCAGAATTGGTTTAATGTAAAGCACTTTGATTTATTTCTGAACACAAAGGCAGTCCAAAGTACAAACTTATTTCCAGCATGTTCCAAAAAAACTAATCACACAACAAAATCGCATAATACCAGTATAGAAAAATGATCAGCCACTACTTCAGCTCCACTGTGCTACTTTTCGTATGAAAAAAAATTGCTTATTGAAATTCAATAGAATGTAATATGCTTTTATGTAAACATGCATCCCACTGAGGGAGTTCTTCTATATGACGAATGCTTTTTGCCACTTATGTACTTACCTTCAATCCTGACCTGTAATGGAGTCTGTATGTTTGCATTTAAGTTAAGGATCTTAATGATTTATTTTTCCACAGACCTGGAGGGAGATTACAGTGATCTATTCATTTACTACTTTTAGCAAAAAATATGACCTGTCTTGCTTCAGAATGATTAAATATTATACAACAGGAACATAGGGCCCTATCCTCTAACTGCAGGATGTGGTTCTGTGTGAGAAACTGCTCTGCACTTCCTGCAGGGCAGATGAAGAATAGGGAACAGGCGCCATTGCTTAACTGTTATATTTGCAATGGGTGCATCAAATCCTCAGGTGCAGCTCTGTGCGAACATGACATCTTACTATCATCAGTAGGACTCACTTTTGTTTGACAATTGTGACGTTTGTAAATGCATTGATTGATGTTTGGATTATACTGTGGGACCTATAACTAATGCTGAACTCTCTCATCTTTTCTAACTTTATCCGTATAAAGCATATTATAAATCAGATATTCAATTTGTGATCCTTTTGTCTCTTTCAGCATTTCATGGCTGTCGCAATATGACTCTCAACACAGAGAACGTTACCTGCAGCAACACAAGTTGTTTAGGTGAGTTTAACTACGTAGACATGCATGTAGTTAAACGTTTTCCATTAACATGATCTTTCAGGCCCAAACAGGATCTGCTGACTCCACAGTTGATTTGGCTTTTTTTTTTTTTTCTAATTTACACAAGTTTTCAGTGGATTCTGTTTGGGTCTTGCTCTTCTGTTTCTAAAGTGGCAGTCAGTCTGGATAGTTTTTGTTCTTTGCCTCATCTGTTTGCTTTATTTGTTTTCAAAGGATTGGTCAGGTTTTTGGGCCCTAAAAAAGGAAACAAAAGAGGAATTTTGTGTGTATTTATTTTTTGTTTGTTTTTTTGGGCGGTCATAATGTTTGTTGCTTCCCTTTTGTACATTCTGTCTTGGTGTTCGTTTCCTGTTCAGCTGTTGTTTCTACACCAATCCCGACTGCATCTATCCCTGCTTCTTCGGCTACTGCCCCCCCCACTACAACCCCCCATACCCCTGTTGTCACCAGCGCCTCTAACAGCAGTACCACAGGTAACTACTCCCCTAAAACCTCAGCTGTTACCTGCTATATGTAGTCTGTGTTGTCCAGTTTAATGTGGGTGTGGTAATACATTTATTGAAATGTAGTTATTTATTTTCACCGTTTCATGGCCTGTAGGTCTCAGTCGTCATTCTGTGAAAGAGGCAGAAAGTTCAGTAGCAATTAAAAACCAAAATACCATCCAGCTTATTCATATTAGTCCCCTTTTGGATTGATTGGCTTTTTTATGCTTGGAAGGTCTCATTGTAAAAATAGTCAAAACAAACATCGATTCATAAAACTGGTCTTTCTTTTACAAAATAAAGAGAAAATGTTTGCTTTTACAGTGACCACAGTGGCCCTACTGACGGGTGACTAACCGATGCTCGGCAGGGTCTTGGCATATTCAATTGAAATGTTTCCATAGTCCAAAATCTTTTTCTCTCATCAAGATAATGCCAAATTCAGTTTTCTTCATTCATCACTGCAGTATATTTAAGACCATAGGCTCAGCCATTTTTCTGCCTTTTGTTTATGAATTAACAGGAAGTGATGTCATTAATATTAGCCATAATGATCATTATTTGGCTTGTGCAGAGCTTTTCATTTCAGTGAGGTGTGTTACAGAAAGGAAACCTGCAGGATCGCAGCTCTTGAGACCCTTCAGTCAAAATTTTATCTTAAATACAATTTGATTGTAAAAAAAAAAAAAAAAAAGGATTTAATTCCAAAAAACGGCAGAAAATCCAGGTCCAGGCACTCAGAGGTTGAAAGTTAAAAGACCTTTTAATGGAAATGGGCTAGGATTATTTAGAATTACACCAACATGCTGATTCCTTCTTTGTAAATACTTATCAATACAATCATCATAGGTATGCGCGGGTAGAATTATGTTGCAGTATATTCTTGGCCTCTAGAGGCATCACATAGTAAAATAAATACAAGGAAGAAAGACTAAGAACAAGACAAAAACCCAAAACAGTACATGCAACTAATCAAAGCATATTGTGACAGTGTAAGGTGACAACGCTATAAGAATGTCAAATCAAAGTCTTCATTTTGATTGTTCTCATAAGGGCTGCAACCTGGAAAACATAATGTAAATATTCTTACGTCTAACAGATGTTTACTGTAACTCTACTCTAGGCAATGTAACAGTTCCCACTGTCGCACCAACTTCTAGTACCAACACCTCCGCCTCTACAGCCCCTGCTACAGGTAAGCCTAGCAGTATGATAGTAAAGCTGTCCTGTAATCTGTACAGATATGTGATGTCTCATCTGCTTCTTTTTGTCTTTTTAAATTAGCTGGAAGCACCACACAAGGTCCTACAACAGCCCCCTCTCACAAGTCCTCCACGTTTGATGCTGCAAGCTTCATTGGTGGTATAGTGCTGGTTCTGGGCCTGCAGGCTGTGGTCTTCTTCCTCTACAAATTTTGCAAGTCCAAGGACCGTAATTACCACACCCTTTGAAGTGTCTTTAGGACCCACATTCAGCCTATCCCCATCACACTGACCCTTCCAGAGAAAACTTCCCACTCGGCACACGCTCGTCGGGGTGAACTCAAACAGTGTTTCCAAGCAGAGTGTTTTTGATCATTGCTGTTTATGCCACTTAAAATGGGTTTGACATGCTAGCGCTGCCAATGAAGGGTGTATAAAGGCAGCTGCATGTGCCTGCGTGTATAATTCATTCCATTTCGACTTGTACAAACTAAACGGGTCTAAACAGAAAGGCATTTAGGACCCGAATGGATGGACTACATCACTTGGTAGCTACCCCCACCATGTCATTTGTCATTTTACAGAGAGCATTTCCATCTAAATGAGTGGGCTTGTGTTATTTACAGCCCCTCTTCTCACGCCTCTGTCAATTAAATCCACCACACGAGCTAAAGAATTAGTCATGTGTGTATATAGCAGAGCTTTCCTGTTGATGCTTGAATTCTACTAAGTGATGGATAACATCAGTTTTTTTTTTATCTTTATTTGGAAACCCTGTTTGAGTTCATAGTTGATCTTAACTGTGACAAATGATGATTCAGAATTGCTTTTAGTCTGTTAAATTGCAGGTTTTCTCTCCTTCACAACGTTGTTTTCATGTGTATGTGTTCTTAGATGATGTAGAAGAGGCAGGGTTACTTGCAAGGAGAATAAAAGCAGCATCCAATCATCTTTCTGAAAGTAAAGGAGAAAAAAAAAAGGTCCTAGATGATGAGCGTCTCCCTTGATTTTGAGAAGTGCTGTGTGTTTTCTGCTGTTCAATACTCCTGGGAAATCTTTCACCCAATACAAGATGTTAAAAATGTCCAGTGCCAGCTGCCAGCAGAGCGGCTCAATGCAATAAATTATGTATCGAGTTCATTTCAGAGCCACAAATCTCCCCGCTCTTACTTCTGATCATTAAATCTTACCCACCCGGGCGGCTAATGGGGAGTTGGCCCTTCCTTTCTGCAGTTGTTAAACTGGGTTGAATGATTGTAGAATTTCTCAGAAATATGGTTCATTTGTTTGTGTGGAATGGAAAATTGAGGTTGTAATGGAGCGGCGTGCACCTATGTCGACGCAGACAGTGAAGTGCCTTTAATGTGCAGTGTGAGTCATAGTGAGAGAGATAAGAGTACTCAGTTTCTGATTTTGGCCCTGAGTGTTAGTTTTTTGTAATTAACGGTTTCACGGTGTTGATGATGACAGCTGTAGTATCCCAGCAGGACTGAAGAGTAGATTGATGTCGTTTCAGGCCTTTTGATCAGCGATAAGTTACAACAGCTGATTATTTTTGGTGTCATTCCACCGGTGACCGGAGTAAATAATATAAATGTACCTATTGGTTTTGTAACTTCAAATGCCGTCCCTAAATTTCTTCCTACCTTTTTATTGTTCATGTTTCAGACCTGAGTTGTAACTTCAGTTGAACTGTAGATGAACAGTGGGGCTGGCGGGAAATTTGTTGTTTAATGTGTGTTAAACCTGAGAGTGATTTTTTTTTCTTTTTTTTTTTTTTAAGGAATGGCAAAAATATCAGGCCTAACTTAAAAACCTGAGTATTTAAGAGTGTGTTTCAGTAAACGCTGTTTGAGTATGTGTTTGGTCAAATGAGTATTGCACCTCTGATGTCGAGCTTTGCATTGTAAATTATGAGTAAAGTGCTAAAGTGGAACAACTAAGGGGCTGAATTGAAGCTCATATTCAGACTTCTAATTAGCTAGCTGCTGCTAACTGTAATCTTTCTTTTTCTTTTTTTAATTCCCTTCACCTTAGATTTGTTCCTCCTATGTGTATATAAAGACCTGTTTTTTTTTCCCTGAAGGAAAGGCAAAATGAAGTGCTGATCAGAACATTTTCCCCGTTGCAGCTTGCCAGTATTGAGCAGGTTTTGTTTAAATATTTTTTTTCTGCATTACTGCATGATGGATGCTTGGACTTGTGCCCCCCCCCCCTGTCATTGCATATGCTCATAGGAATTTAGATACACATAAAAACCACTTGATTATTTGTGATTTGCCCATATGCTAGTTGAAAGAATGCCTTGAAACAGTGTGCATTAAGCCAAAGTCCTCAGTTTTTGGCATGGAAATTGAGCATTGCACTGACGAGCTTTGTTTTGTAACTTTTGCCTTTGTAAATGTTTTTCATGGTTCTGCTAAAGCAAAGATGAGAGAAATCGAAATGCCTGTATAAATACATTTAAATATTAATAGATAACGACCGTGTGACCATAAAATGAGAAATTCATGAATGCAAATGTTCTTTTGCTTGTACAAGTTGAGGTTGCATGTTTTCTGCTGCTCTTCATTGACACGCCTTTTAACCTACAGTCACCCGGTGGCATTAGGCTGCAGCCCAAAGACCCGAGTGTTTGGCCTTAGCTGCGCCTGTTTGTCCGGACTGCATGTGGAGTCCCTTCACCTGAATTAAGAGAATTATGTAGAATGGTATTCACAGCTGTTGAGTGGGCTGCTGTGTCTGCTGAGTGCTCTGTTTTCAACATGGAAGCTGCATTCCTTAAGAACGCCGCATCACATGTCGACATTGTGGTGTCCTAACACCGATGGTATCCATGGATTACCTAATGTCTGCTGTGTTGCATCTGTGCAGCTTTTACAAATTACTCAGTCTGTGCACCTCCTATGGAAAAGTGCCTTATTCAGTTAATATCCATATACAGTTGTGTTGTAGAATATGCCACATTTTCTAAGTATCTCAGCACTTTCAAACCCATGTGGATGGTTCTGTTGCATTCTGCTTACATGTATGTTTTGACACTTTCAGCCTTAACTTCCTGATCAAACCCGCAGAGCAATTTCAAGCGGCAAGCTGTCCAGGCAAAGTCTCAACTCATTTTGGTTCAGACACAGCGGTGTTTCTTGTTTACAGCATACAGACCAAATGCTGCTCAAGTGACATAAATGTAAAAGTTTCAGCTTGATAGATCCTGGTTGTGATCTGGACATCTTGTCAGCTCTTTATAATGTAACCACAGACCTCTGATGTTCTCTGTTGCAACATTTCCCCTCTTGATCACTTAAAAGCCACTTTAGTTGTAAATTGCAACACTTGCATTTTATAACTTGCTTTACATCTTTGTAGGATTTTAAATGCACATTTGCTTGGTCATGGAGGGCTCGCCTATCAGTTTGCAGTGTTCAATTTAAAGTGATGAGTAGTGGACTACTTCCTTCCTTTTTTTGCCGAGTTGCTTTATTGCTAAGTGCACACACCGTCGTGCTGTCTTTTACCTGTTGAGTGGCCACTAGACTTGGTACGAGTTTTAGCATTTCTGTCACCTTTAACACACTCAGAGCCATATGTAGACACTTGATAGTGCCACAATGCCTCTTGAAATGTTTTGTGCCCTTAAAACCACCCCTAATTTTTTGTGCCTCCTAAGCTTTTTACTTTTTTTGGGCTTGTTTTCAGGTGTTGCCTTTAGTTTCACAATGTTACACCAATAAAGTTTGGATATTGTAAAACAAATTGTTTGTATTTCCTTTTCATTCAATGGCCATGCCAACTTCCCTGAGCCTGCCATTTGGACGTCTGGGGCGAGGAAATGCAGGCAGGTCTCATGGGGCCCTGTTGCTGAGGTTACAGCTGCCCGACGACAAAAGGTGGCATATCAAGTTCTGGGTTTGTCTTCATCTTTCCTGTAACTAATACTCTGTCAACAAACTCCGTTTGAAAACAGCCAAAAAGCAAAGCAGTCCAATCCAAGCTGGATTTGTTTGGACAGAATCAGATGGTTGTATGCAAGCAGTTCTTAACTATTCATCTGTGGAACACATATTAAAAAGAAAAAAATAAACTTTGCAACAGATTGGTGTTGGCATGCATGCTTTTCACACAGCAGACTTCTTTTAAGAAATCCCAAAACCTAAAGTGTACTAAAAGTCATTAAAATGCTTTTAGTGTGGCCGGTAAACACAGAGCAGCAGCATCCTGTTGAATTCTATTTTAAATGATCCTGTAACACATTTTAGGATTACATACTATTGCTTGATCAGGGTTTAAAAGTGACTATATATAAATACATATTTATAGTGTTTTCCCCCTAGTCATTTACAAGTATCAATTTATTAAATAGAAGCAATCTTTTCTGTCCAAAATGTTTCACACTCCCAACAGGACACACTTCCCGAGGTCCCAGCAAGGTTCTGCTTATGCAGCAGAAACCAGTCACTCCAAAGGAAATGCTAGTGAGGAATTGTGTGTCTGCACTGGAAAAGACTCAGGCCAGTTAACATTCTTGGATGTGTGTGTGTGTTTTGTATGTTTATTTGTGCTGGGCAAGCTGTTTTTGCTTCCAGTGACAAAGAGTTCCCAGCTGGAAGAGTTTCCCAGAAACAAGGACAGTTTTAAGAATGACTGGCCTCCGATGTGTCCATTTTTAACATCCAAACCAATCATTTTCACCATTGAAAGCAACAAACTTGTTCTGCTCGATCAAAAACAAAACTTCTTATGCAACAACGGGAGAAAATCATATCGTCAGCCTTTTGTTGATTGTCAAACCAATAGGATCATGCTATTCCATTTGTCCTGTTTAAATGCCACAGATGACAATACTGAAGGCAGATGCTTTTGTTCCATGTTTGAATGGCAGATAATGGAAAGCTGTTGGTACCATCTTTTCACACATGCACATCATGCCTTACATGGACTCATGCAAACCTCTCATAACACACCGGTACTATTCAGCCAAAAAAGGAGGTTGTGCTGTCACAAGGTATCAAAGTTGCAGAGTCAGGAGTGAGCAGTTGCTGGAACAGAACAGAGATGATGCATATGAGGGCAAGGAGAGATCCCGACTTGCATTTGCTAACCTGATTGCTGCCGAGTCATGCTCTGTAATCTAATATGGATGCACTGAGAAACAATACGTTAGGGTTAGTGTCTCTGGCAAACACCAGGCCAGTCTATTCAACCAAGTAATGAACTCTGAATCATGCCTTGAATACCAGACCGAACAAATGTTTGCAATACAATGATCTGAATGCAGAGACCAACAGTAATCTGCTGTCTTTCCTCCTCTCTGCCCTGAAGGTTTTTTTCACTTTAGTGTTCAGATTAGACGTACGCAGTCGTTTCATTTGTGGTACTTAAACTGGAAAACGTATTTTAAAAAAAGTCACCTGATGATATAAATGTGTGGACTCAGTCCTCATGACGAAGTGATAAATTCAGGAATGTTATGAAGCAGCTATATCTGCGAGTAGACTGTAAAAAGACTCAGCAAATAAATGTCAGTATGAAAGTGATGTGTTCTTTCATTTCCTACAATTTAGAGGGTTACCAGTTTTCATAGGCAAAGAAAGTAGTTCTGGATGAATAAGAAAGCAGAATTTTGTTGCAAAAACCAGTTCCTCCTACACACACAGCCTAAAACCCACATCCATCTGACCTGTGGTCAGGGCTACATTTACTCAGCTGTCCAGCCGGCCGCCTCAAAGGACTTCTAAAAGCATTTGATTCTTTAGAAATGAAGGCTGCGCAGAGCAGAAGCGACCGAAACGGCAAACAACGTATATCATTTAATTTGTCAAAGGTAAAATGCAGTAGATTTGCATCCAAGCACTGCCATCTAGTGGTTAATTCTGAAAATTTCAAGTCTCTTTATTACTTTATTTAAAAAAAGCAACACATGTAACTGAATCCAGTTTCATAAAATATTCTTTGAGCCATACTTCATTTATAAAATACAGTCATGGCTCAAACATTAACATGAGGGATCCGGTAAGTGTAATTTGTCTAGAAAACACATTTTACAACAACACAAGTCTGTTGTAAAGTACTTAATTCCATCTTTGATTTCTTATTTAAAAACACGTCTCACACGCTGTTTAAAGAGCAGGGAAATAGGGCGAGTCTTGTGCTTGATCCAGCTGTCCGATCATTAAGGGCAGTCTTGTAGAGAATCAAGTTTCCCAGGAGAGATCGTCTTGTTTCAGGCTGTTTCTGAACTTCTGGGTCTCTCTGAGAAGCTGCAGATTATTTGATGTCGTCGTACCTTTCCTTCCTTTCTGTGTGGCTTTAACAGGAGACGGAGCGGGTGCCTTCATCCCGCTCAGCTTCTTGGTTGTGTGTTCCTTATCGAGTGACTGACTCTGGGTCAGTTTCTGGACCTGTTTGGGCCAGAAAACAACACCACCTTTTAACAAAACCGGAAATTTACTCTCATAAATTTCTCACAATAATTATATCACACAGAAGTTTATTTTAGTCACAAAGGTGCAATCATTTCTGTCTTAAAAGCACTTATTTCATGCGGATGCTGTGAAGGATGGCTCATCGGTGAACATATTTCTACCAGAAGCTCCGTAGTTTTAATGTTGACAGTACTTTTAGGCAAACGTTTTACTATTATTTAATCGCTAGTCTCAACAAACCCTCCTGTGTCAGCAGCACCTGAACTTAATTCAACCAAGAGAAACAAACTTCAGAGCATCAGGCCAACAAACAGTTAGTTTATCAACAGCACATCAGGAAAATCTACTGCCCCCTGAAAACCAGTTTGAACACCATGACACAGTTTTAGATCCATTAACAGCAAAGGTCTTCTTATGTCAGCTGTTTGGACATCCTGACGGAAGGTTTCTTTTATTTTTCAAAGATCTCAAAGACAATAGAGCCAGATCTGTTTTTATTTTTTTCCATGAAAAATGTTACATTTTCAACAGCTAGTATTTAAAATGACTAAGTAGCAAAAGAAACTTGGTCTGCAGGCCAGATGAGCGCCGTGCTAACCCTCTGCAGTAGCCCTGCAGGTGGACACAGTTGTGATGCTGCATTCAGCTCCTATGCTCCACATGTCTGGAACAAACTCCCAGAAAGCCTCAGATCAGCTGAGACAGTCCAGGTTAAAGACCCACTTGCTCTCTGCTGCGTTTATTTTAGTTTTTATTTAAAATGTTCAAATCTGCAAAGTTCCTTTTAGGTTTAATTTTTAAACATTTTTTCAATACTGTTTTTAATCTACTTTCCTTTCTTTCTCCTGTTTTTGATTTTAAATGACCTCTGCACACTGGTGTAATGCTTTTAATGTTTCATGTAAGGCACTTTAAATGGTTTTGCACATGAATTATGCTATACAAATAAATTTGCATGGCCTTAACTTTCTCTTTTATTGATATGGCTCTCTCTCCCTCAAAGAAAAAACATATAGCAGGGAATTGCAAAGCTGGGCAGGAAAATTGCAGAGATTAACCCCAATGACCTCTCATCCCTGTATTAAACCTGTGTCCTAACGTCCTTCTTCCTCATGGTATCTCATCTGTATAATGTGTCATCTAATAAAACTTATAGTAAGTTACATAAATAGAAAAAGTCCAAAGTATCTTGTCTGAATTCTCCCATGCAATGCTGTTGGATCATTGCAGGACTGCAGTGGTGTGAAAAGTTAAACTGTAATAAGATGCTTGACTGAGACATGCTCACACACACACGCACACACACACAGACACACACCCACGCAAACACACACACACACACACACGAGTCAAGATGACTGAAAAACGATGAGAACAAACATGTATGGAACAATCTGACCACCAAAAACAGAATAAAAGGCCTGATATAGAAATACTTTGAAAATACTTTGAAAAGAAGGGTGGGCTTAAATATCTGTTGGCACACATGATGTTTCCATGTTAAAAGACATCTTTACCATAAAGATGACTCACATACCGTCTGCTGATGTTTGCGGAGCTTTAAGATCTGCGTTCCCTTCTCCTCCATCCTGGCGACCAGCCTCTCCAGGTCTCTCTGCAGGTCCTCTCTCTGCTCACGATCTTGTGTTGAATCTATCTGATTCTCCAACTCCTGATGCTCGCTGACGGAAAGCATTAAACTACAATTATTGCTCAACTAAAACTGGAAAAAAGGAAGGAATTGTTTACAAAAAAAACAAAACAAAACAAAAAAAAACAACATAATCCGAATGCTCACAAACTCATCTGGCCGAGCTCATCCTGCAGAGCCAAAAGCAGGTCGGACAGCCAGCTCAGGGACTGATCCACAGATTGACCATCAGGTCTCTGGGGAGCCGTGGAGGATGAAGAAAAGTCCTTATGAAGGCTTTTCCTGGCTCCAAATCCAGACCTGTGCAGGGCACTCGCTTGTTCACACAGCTTAGGGTGATGGTGCTTCATCATGTGAAGGATGTTCTGAACATTGACATGGACTGAATGGCTTGGACTTGCTGACTATAAAAGAGGAAAGATAGTGATTTTATAGGAGTCAAAAGTGGTAAAACATTTTAAAACAGACAGTAGAAGCAAACTTACTGTTCCTAACACAAAGGGCATTTTCTTGTGTTTTGGGCTGCCTGATTCCAGCTCGCTCTGTTTAGAGGTTTTCTGAGATAGAACACAGCAGATATCACTGGGATTTCCAAACAAATTTCTTCCCTGTTAACCTAATACCAGCATTCGGACAAATGAAATTTTAGAAATAAGAAAAAGTACCTTAGCTGTCTTTTTTGTCTTCGTTTCTTCATTAATTGGTGCAGACAATCGCAGGCTAACATCCAACTCCCTCTGCAGCTGTGGAAACATGATCATAGTTTAATACATATATATGAGAAAATAGATCATCACACTTATTGCCAGCAACTTACTGTTGCTCCCATACTGCAACTGCCAGTAATAACAAAAGGAAGAAGGGGCAAAAAACTGTTATTGAATCTGTTTTTTGAAAGGCGAATTGAGGCTGCCACAAAAAATGTATAAATACTAAGTAATATTAAAACCACTGAATCATAAGGAAATGTTAAGTTGCTTAACTAAAAATGGTCAGGCACAAAACAGCCAGGATCCAAAGACCAATTATAAAAAGTTAGAAGAGAGGTGGCAGCAGACTTTATATACACTAATGTGTATATATATGAAAGAATAATGGCTGAAAGAAAATAAAAGTTTGTCTTGATGTTAATTGTAAATCCAAAATATCTGGAAAATAAGCTGACAATGACTGACCTCTTCTGCCTTCTCCTGCACTAACTTCCGTTCATGCTCTTCTTTGAGCAGCCTCTGCTCCAGAATGGCAAGTTTCATCTGAGAGTTGCCAACACAGGAAATAAAAAATTAGCTTGCAGCTCTTTTTGTGGCAATAAGTAACATACAGTACTCTAACAGACAGTCCAGTGTTACCTCTGCAAGAGTTTGGGTTCTGTTCAATTTGAGACACTCGGATTCAAGTTTCTCAAGCTTCTCCTGCTGAGTTGGGTTGTTTGAGCCGTTTGCCTGCTGGCTCTGCAATGAAGCCTAGAGAGGCATCAAGAGTAGTTCAGCAACATGCATTTATGCCATTTATAGTACAGAAATGTTTGAGATAAATAAAACTTAACCAAAAAAGTACTGAGAAACTACATGCTTAATATATGGAAGCAATCTCTGGGCAAAAATGGTTGCTAAAATTTTTATATTACTGAAGTTTGATAAAATCAACTTCATAGTTAGGATATAAGTATAAAGACAACCCTCTACTCTTACAGATTTACCCTTCTACCTGGTTTTCCAGCAGTGCGCTGCGATCCTTTTTAGCATTTTCAACCATTTTCCTCATGTAATCCAGTTGCTTCTCAAGAACCTTACAGCGAGCCTCTGCAGACTGCAGTTTTGAGTCGAGCTCTGTCATTAACACAACAGACAAGAAAAAAAATATTTTTCATTCCAGCTATGACAATATTTCAAGCTTCTATCAAAGCACAGCAGCCATCATTAACCTTTCTTTGCTGTGGTATCTGTCCCATGTAGCGTGGCTGCTGGTTGACTGTGGGATGCTGTGACTCGCTGATGCTTCTGAGCATCATGTGAAAACTGAAGGTAGCTCTTCTCTGCTTGCTTCCTCTCCAGCTCCAATCGCCGAATTTTCTCCTGGAGGGTCTTAAGGGCGTCAACCACAGCTGGGGTATTGTTACAGAAAAGAATGTAAACATAGAAGAATGTGGCTATAAAATATCATAAACAAGTATAATCGTAGAAGAAGCTATGTCACACCTTTACTGTCAATATTGCGTGTTGTTTCAGACAGTCTGCTGGAAGTTTGCTCCACGTTGACGGATGAATGAGCAGGAAACTGCAGCTGTCTTGATACTGACTGTATCCTATCTGGTGGCTGGTAGTAGCTCCCAATGTAACTGTTTTTGGAGGGTGAGTCTAAACTCTACACACAGCAAAATGTTGTGTAAGAACATATAAGAAGGATTAAAAAGTGTGGGCTATGTGTATTTAAAAGAGGGATGGAGGGATTGAAACTCAATGTAAGTTACATAATTCAAAAAATATTTTAATGTGATTGTTTCATAAAATGTTGCTGTGTTTTTAATGTTTTTATTCCCACTTTTTTTCTTAAAAAAAAGAGGAAAGTTTCCAACCTGGAGATGTTTTTGTTTAATTTTTATGGGATGTTGCAGGTTTTTAAATCATTTGTTTTTGTGGATGCTGCATTTAAAATCTAAATACAATATAAAAACACAGCACATGAAGCTGAATAAAGAAAATAATGGAAAACTGTTAAAAAAAAAACTACTCGAATAACTTTTTGCAACAAAGCGACAGTTTCCAGGGAAACTTGAGGTTTAGCGAACTTGTAGTTTAACTACAAAAACTATCACGAAGCTGTTAAGATAGTGCTTTCTTACTGATATTATCTAAATAAATCTAGCAGAAAATACCCTTATCCCCATATAAATATACAGCTAACGTCAACATTGTGGAAGTGACAAATGCCAAGCTAGCGCGTTAGCTACATTTGTTGCTAATGGTTAATTTACAAATATTACCTGATCGTGATGATGCGTCTCCATAGCAAGATATCACTGTTTTCAAACTACTCATACATTTCTCTTTAATACTCGCAGAGCGTTTACTTTAATTCAAAAGGAGCTTTTTATTGCTGGTTTACTAACGGTTATCTATTTCACCACTGGCCAAACAGTACGGACCTTTTAAATTTCCCTCCGTTTTGCCGCCCTCCTCACTTTGGTTCCGCCTGCGAACTGCTTCCTTCATAACAGTATTGCCGCAGACAGGGAACCGACAGAGGTTTTTCTAATAAGGTTTTCATAACATAAATATAAATAATTTACATAGTTGATATGAACAATTTCTATATTAGGTTTAACAGCTAAAATAGACGTGTATGTTGTCTAATTAGCTTTTTCTCACAATTATGTTTACAGTCTGTGATGTGTCCCATAATTAATAACTTTTCAGTTTCATAATATTTCACGCTGTCCATCAAACAACCTAAATTGAATCTAAAATAAATCTGATTGTTAACGAAAAATCTAAATCTATTAGATTATAACATAATCTAAAATATTTCCTTTCAGTCAAATAAATAGAGCTACTTCAAAATAGCCAGGAAATGAGACCAGTTTGGTAGCCTTGGTCTCAATTATCAAGATTTTCTTTAAGATAATAGATCAAATATGTTAAACCGTGTGGACATGTACACATTTAACCTTATATGTGTTTGTGCCTTTAGAACACACAGTTCTTAGATCATTTTGACAGGTAGTAAGTTGTAGTTTTTCTAAATGATAAATAATCAATAATACTATCAAATGCAGTATTCTTTAACCCATTTGAGAAAGTAGCACCATGCCCTGCATCTGCTGCAAGAAGGCATTTATTAATCAGTAGTTTTATATTTTATTTTATTTTATTTTATGCTCAAGTATTTTATTCTAACCCCTAACACAAATCACTGGGTCTGCTCTTTTTCAGTTAGCAGGTGTTGATGACTGGCAAAATTGATGACAAGGGAGGAGGAGTTGGCTGGGGAGGGGAAAGAGTCTTTGCTGGGAGAATTGGGTTTACCAAATAATAAAGGGGGCATGGATCCTTCACAGTGAAGTTAAAGTGATGGTAAAAATCATAAAAAATTGCAATATTTTTTGCACACATTTCAGGCTGTAGTCCGCAAAGTGCAACTGGAGGTCTCTTTATAATTCAGTATAGAAGTTGGATTTGGGTCATAGGTTAGGGATGCACAATACTAGAGTTTTGGCTGACATCCGATATGCTGATATATGCCCCCACCTAGTTTCAGAGATTATCTAGTTGCCTCTGTTGTAAATTAAAATACTCTGCATTCTCTTTCACATGTAGACCTGTTGGCAAATGCAGATGTAAAAAAAAGAAAATAATGTAATATTTACTCCTTGTGTAAAATAAAAAAGGAATTCAACTTGCAATACATGTCAAATAGCTTTTAAACAAACGAGTAAGATATGTGCACCTTACTTAAAACAGATATTATGTTCTCCCAGTGGCTGCTATTTCATTGTTAATTATATTGGTAGAATGGCTGATATCCACATTTAATTTTGAAGTAGATATCGGCATATACCTGTATAGAACCGATAAGATTATGCATCTCTAATTTAGCTTACTGTTTGAGGTATTATTTTAATGTGTGATTATTTCATGAATTTAAATTAAAGCCAAAACTCTTCATTATTCAAGTTGGAACTTTTTCTAAATTTATCTGCAAACCTGATTTGAATGTTTCTGTGGGATCCAGGCAGATACCCCCCGCCCCCGTAAGCCGCTGTGCTGCTCAGGTGATAAATAGTGCAGACCCACTAACACACCAAAATCCCATTATGACTCATTAACAATTTGATAATGATGTGTGTATTTTGATCAGTACCGTGGGCCCTCTCAGTGTACAAGTAGGAAGTAATTATATATTAGGCTGAATAAACACAAAGGTTTTGGAAAAGTACAATATTTTCACCCTTCACTCTTCATATCCTGTGTTTTTCTGCCTGTCTGTAATATCTGATAAACAAGAGGAAGGGGGGTTGCTGCTGCTCACGAAATGTATGCCGGGATGTGTAGTTAAAATGAGCTTTCCTTTAACATGAATGCACGGAGAAGTGCATACATCTCCCGATAACTCTTCCCCCGCGAGCGGGGTAGATTCCCACAAACCAATCATTTGCCCGGAACAGACGTTACCCGCCTTAAAATGTCGAAGAGCTGCGCTCATTGGTCAGAATGTTCTGCCAATCAAATGTTTACCCTCAAGTTGTTACCACCCTCTCCCCTGTACCCAGGGACTGGTCAGTGCTGAGAATAGCCGTCCCGTTGCAAAAGACCTGCACCAAAGAATGTGGATAAAGTGAGTATTTTAGAATGGCATCTTTTCTTTCAGGCTGCCGGTGAAAGGTTTGTACACAGGAAAACCATTTTCACTGCGCTTCTGTTGCACTTTACTGGTGTCTTTGTTAACGGTCAGCTTTGACACAGGCAAGCAGAGACAGGCAGGCAGGTTGAATGGACTTTACAGACATGTATTAAATATCAGGTTAGTACTCTGGAAAAGGAACTTATCCGCCGTAAGCAAGCAGTTTTACTTGCAAAAGCAGTGGCTGCTTTTATTTAAACGCCAAGTTGACATTTTGTATGCGTGATGTTTATCCTTTTGTAATTCGGCAAAGAAGAAGGGTCAATGTAAAACAACGATTAAATATTATGACCGCGAAGGAATGAATACATGATACTCGTATTTAAGAGTTTAAAATCAGACGTATCTTTCATTCTTACTCTTTTAGGTGTAATGTTTTAAATGTGGATTTCAGGAAATATGAGCTCATGGAAATAATTCTTTCACGACAATAAAAAAAATCTGTTTTGTTAATTTTGTATGATTTATATATGGTTTTAATTGGGTGGAAGATGACTGGTTTTCTTATATGTGATTTTGTTTTCATACTTTACATACAAAAAGATTATAATACCAATGTGTATTTCTTTAACATGTAATTTGTTTGTAGCTTGCTGTAAGACTGCACAAGCTTTAGTCCTACATAAAAGAAAAACATGGAGGTGCAGGACCAGGAGAATCTGGGGAGATGGGACAGGCTGGCCAGTCGGGACACCAGCTCCAGGACTGATGCCCTGGAGCACATCTGCCAGGAGGTCATGAAGAAGGTAGAGAGCATCGGACCGATAATGGCGTTGGCCTCCTCGCCTCCGGGCTCAGGAAGTCCTCCCAAAAGTGACTTGAATGACACCCTGGCTCACCTTCTCATGCTCACCAAACGCTGTCCCTTTGAAGATGTCAGGGAGCGATGCGTCCAGATTCTGCGAGAGGTCCAGGTAGGACTTTCATGTAATAATCAATGACAGACTGAGGAGCTTTTCATCTCTCTCCAGTGTTTGCTGTATTGCTCTGCTGCCACCTGTCATCCTCCTCTCTTCACCGTTTAATAAGCATCGCAAACATTGTGGTTCAGTCAAAAGCTCACCAAGACAAATGCATGTTTTGTCAAGTGGGTTGTAATCAGAGGGTCTATGAAGCACAAGGAGCTCATTTACCTTTAGATACTGCAGTGGAGATTGAGCCATCTGCTCAATTAATCAGACTTTAGACTCCAAAATAAAGCAGTTGCAAAGATCTAAAAAATTCAGAGTATATTTAAATGGTAGATTTTAGTCCAGTTTTATGAAATATAAAAAGGCTTTAGGAGTAACTTGATTATTAGACAAATAAAACAGTTTTAATGTGTCTCTTTATTCAATTTAATGCATTTTACGTTAAATTGTGATTTGTGTCGGTGTCAATAAACAGTTAAATAATATTCCTGTGGAACCATATAAAATATCAGATCACATTAAGTAAAAGCAGCATCCTCATGTCATATGTCCGTACAGTTTTCCCTGATGAGTAGACAATATATGCAACATATGATGTTGGTAATAACAGAGAGATCGTGAGCAGTTTGACATAATATACAGCACATATAGCAAAAAAAAGGAAGAAACCCTCGTTGGCTCACTGCTGTAACATACTTTAAAAGAAAAATTTCTACAAGATATTTTGCTCAAACCCACACAGCAAGTCTTACTGATAAAAATCGATGATGCATGAAGGTATTCTGCACGAGCTGTATTTACTGAAAATACCGAGGCCCTCAAACATCAACATAACAATAATCTGAGGATGTCCATCTTTTTCCCCCTCATATTTTAATACCATCAGTGCAGTCTTTCATCTGTCATGTTAATTCTTAAAGTGTTGGATGATCGCATTCAATCGGGACAGAATCCATCATCCATCATGCCAAAATGGAAACATCTGGACCAGTCATTGTCCTTTACTCCAGCTACAACACAGGTGTAATAGTGACGCTTATAAACTCCTTTAATGGCGGTGAATTGTGTCACAGATCTGATTGGTTGATGTGTGCACATGACAGTGATGGACAGATGTTTCACTCAGTTATGTGCTATGTTTCTGAAGATGTCTGCCTCTTTCCAGATAATTTTAATTCCAAGATGACTCTATTACAGTCCAGCTGGCACATTAGATGGCTTATACCTGCTTAAAGGTCAGTTTTTAATAAACTGCTCCGCGTTTCATTTTAAAAAGTTTTAAATGATGAGAATGCAACCAGACTGCATAGTGATGGCTTTTTCAGCCACCACTGGCATAAATATTGTACTTCTCTATTAGCTAAGCTCTGTGTCTGAATGGTCATGTTTATCCATATTAATCCTTGGCCATACTTTGGCCAGTAGTCTCACACAGTGAGCATTAATACGAGGTGGCAAAAACTGAAAATTAAAGTAAAGTTTAACGTAAGTATTCCCGTAGAGCCGAACATTGGACTTCTTTGGTTTTAGCATGCTTTTGGCTGTGGCCTGCCTCACTTAATGAGCCCTCTAATAGCAAACAAAAACTTAAGCCCGGCTACCTTCGCTGGCCTGGCTTGTTGTTTTTCTGAGGAAATAGATTGGCAGAATTCCTGTTTGTGCGGAAGTGTTTTTGGAAGATGCAGGAGGAAGGGCCGAGAGATGAGAGAGGGAGAAAGCTGCTTTGAGGGTTTAGCTGGGCACCACAGTACACACCGTCTGGTATTTCTCAATTCTGCTAAGCTGCATTTGCACAGGCCTTGCCAAAGGCTGCATTTATGAGCCCAGTGTGGCAGCTCATGTTGTTCTGGCCTAGTGCCTGATGCTTGAAGACCCCCTCTGACCAACACACACACAGAGACACCTTTCTCACAATGGCATGGATGGGAGGGGGTAAAGAGACGGGAGGGGCTGCAGCTCAGACAGACCTCTAATTCCTGCAGATCCGCTGTTAAAGACAAATTCTTTGAAAACTCAGACAGTCTTCTCCTGATGTCCTCTTAAAGAATAAAGCCTCCCGCTAGGTGAGAATAATGTCTTAGCTCACAGAACGAAGGCATGAAGTAATTTTTTGCTAGTTTCTGCTTTTTGGAAGCATTTTATCGGCTGTGGAAGGAAATGTCCTTTTCTTTGGGTGCGGCGTGAGAAACATCCCATTTTAAGCCCTGTTGTGCACATTAAAGCATTGCAAGAATAATTGTTGTGAACTAAGAACATCAGGAATGTGCGTGCACTTATTCGCTTTATTGCTTTTAGAATTGGAAAATTAAGTTACATGGAAAGTTTTTATTGGTTAGTTGGATTATTTCTCTGTTATTAAATTCCATATAATTATTTTCCATATTTTTAAGAAGTGTTCAGAGTCAGTAAGTCAGTTGCACATCTCTCTTTTTCTTTCCTGGTCTGAGTCGTTTACTCATTGCACTGCAGAACTGTCACAGTGAGATGGAGTTAGAAACGTCAAAGGGTGAAATGCTACGTTGCCCAAATATTGCTGAGATGCAGAGGTCATGGGTCACGGGGTCATGAGCAGAAATAGGGTTCTGTGCGGGTGGGGAGGGGCCAAGTTCCCATAAACCGTCCCCGTGTGAGGATCTGCCGGGCTGAGCGAGGGCAGAAATCGCTTATCCCTGCCATCCAGTTAGCAGACACCATCAGAGGGCCATGTTGTCATTAATCTGATGCTGATAGGAGCACAGATGGGTGCGAATTAATGTAGCAAATACAAATGTATAGCTGATGATCAACATGAAGCAGAAGTGTTAGATTGTTCTAGTGTATGAAAGCCAACTTTCTCTAGTCTTTATGTTTCCTCACTGGCAGGAAAGAGCCAAGTCTTTAGGTGGCTAGATTCAGACAGAGAGGGGTTTCTTTTTGTTATGTAATCACACCAATTTATTAGCCATCCACTCTCGCTTGGAGTAAGAGCTGCTTTTAAAAGATCAAGCAGTTCTTTTGTGGCAGGCTGGTGCTCCTTAGGTTCCAGACTTACGCACGTCCACAGCCTGCAGGAGGTAGCAGATGAAAAATGGAGCTAAGAATGTACATTAGATACCAAATGGACTTAGTTTCTCTTTGAATTTGATTCAGTAGGGCTCCAAGTACAATCGACTAGTTGGCTTATTCAGAAAGTGGTGGGATAAAAACTCAACAGCTTACAATATAAGCTCCACAGTTATGGTTTTTGAGAGCCGTGGCCATCCTGCAACTTTTAAATGCATCTGTTCTCCAGCATGGCTGTCTTGTTGCCAACATGTACATGAAGTCATTCGGCTATTTGATTCATGTCTGTTGGAGGAGATATACATATTAAAGTTGCGGGATAGTAGGCCTCAGGGACTGGACTTGGGCCCTGCCGCTATAGATAATCAAAGTTAGTGAAACTCTGTTTTAAAGGAGCTTTCTCTGTGTGTTCACACACTAGAGGGGCAGTCTGTGATGTAACTGTGCAGTGATAGCTCAAGATAGCACAAATGCATGTTTGGAGGGCCAAAGATATAAACTCCAACAACATTTTGACTTGTCTGTTTGCAAACAGCAAAGTAAAGTGCTTAAGAATAGTGTCATTGGTGACTAATGCCATGTAGGATGTGACACTCTTCTACCAAGTTTAACATTAGCAACACATATTTAGCCATTTGTCGTTCCAGTTGAGCTGCAATGTTTCAGCAGGGTGTTGTGTGAAATAGAGGCGGGGATCATTTTTGTATTCACAACATATCAAATGAAGCAAAGGTGCAGAGTTATTTTAAAGATGCTTCAGTCTAGAGCTGCATATAACATAAAATGGAGGGGTATCAGACTATTAGACATGGATACTTACTCAGTTATTAGTCTTAGTCATTTTCATTAATAGTAAAGCTATATCCAATTTATTAATAATGAGGCTGCAACTATTTCTTTTTCTGACTGAAGACGATTTATGTCTTTTTTGTTAAAGGAGTTGAACAAAGATTTCATGTGGTTGGTAGCTGTGTAGTCTGTCTCCTACAGCCAGCTGCAGTGACTCATTTTTACACGTACTTATTTAGCTAATTGTGGACATTAGGAATGACTAAGCAGTACCAGCAATAAACACTTCAGTGTGATTAATGAAGTGAAATGGCTTCATCATTCTCGCTCTCCTCCCAGAACAACTCGGAGCTCGTGTTAAGCTCCAGGACCCCGCCGATGACATCATCTACTGATAATTCTCATTTTCAGACTGATTTATTTATGGTAGGTGCATGGCGAGGAATCTGTCGTGTTTGATTTAAAGGGCTCTGCCCTGCCTTTGAACTCTTGTGTCAAAGTTGAAGTCTGTATAATTAAGCACACATAGTGTTCATGTAGTTCTGTCACCCACTCTGCGACGTCCCAGGAGGTTTAACATCTGTGTTACTTAATGCATTATGAGCCGACTTCATTTTTTAAAGCAGTGTGTGTATTTTTTGTGCCTCTGTGTTGGGTTCGTTCTGGAAGCCTTGCCTGTGTGAGCTTGTCTATATAACTGTATCAGTGGCGACGTGCCTTCAGTGAGGCAACACAAACAAACCTTACTTGACAGACAGGTGTGTGGACAGATGCAATATGGCTTTTCTGAGAATACAGGGGTCAGAGTCCTTTTGTAAATGGTGGCATTTGTTCAGAGAATTGTTCTTGCACACTGTCACCATAACAGAAAATACTTTTGTGCTTTTGTTTTCAGTCATACATGAATTAATTAAAATTATGTATTTGTCATTGTCTTTGTTTGTGTGCTGTGTTTGTGTGTGTGACTGGTTCTGTAGTTCTCCAGAAAACAGGTTTAGCAAACTCTGGTTTTAACCCTGAACCCAGTCCAGTTAATCTACTTTTACTTAGATGGACTTCGATCTGAGCAAATTTGCATCAAACAAATAACACACCCTTAAATGATGTTGTTGAGGAGCAATTGAAAAGGAGTCAAAATTTTAATTAATTTCAAAATTTAAGACGTCAATGTTAATGTAAATTTTGCTTAATGCCCTGTGGTTTTTGCCACAAAAACATAATTATCCCATATAACTTTTTGTGTGTTTAATTGGCACCAAAACACTGATGTCAAATTTGTGCTTACTGAGGTTTTTGGCTAAAATAAATCACCTTTCTTGATTCCAAGGAAAGGTGCTTCAGTATGCCCTTTTATTACCTCCTATGGCAAACAAAACACAAGAGCATCCTTTATGAAGAGACCATTTAATTTCTTTTAGCTGCTACATTTAAACAGACAATTACGTTTTTCGAGTTGTACTAAATCTGATGGAAGTGAGTAAATATGACGGAATTCCTCCTGGATTTTGGGCAGGGTTCTTTTAAAAATGTGATTAATAAATGAGTCATTCAAAAACAACATAACGTCGCTGTCTAATGGCACAGTTTGTGCTGAGGTAAATTTGTGTTGTTTTGTAAACATCAAGTGATCAGCTAAGCCAGTTTCTAAATTTGGATATCAATAACTCAAATGAAATCACGAAGCCTTGCTGCTTCTGGATGTTTCCTAAAACTGCATGAATTTTCATTTTAACAAGTTTTGATATGTAAAGAATAGAATTATCTACATATTTCGGCCACGCAATCCCTCGCGGTCATGTTTGGATTTTCTGGAATGATTCAGGTGAAGACAGACCTGACGGCCCGGCTGCAGGGGGACCATCCGGCTGCATGGATGACACCTGTGGTCCACTTCCTGTCCGGTCACTGTCGGGTGAACGCCAGTACAACCGGACAGGAAGTTGAGACTCCAGTGTTTGTTTTTCAGAAGAAATGATTTGCAGAGCAGTATCCCATTCCTCGAAAACAATTTCACACTTTTATTATCGTCTGTAAGCGTATATTGTATGAATGAATAAACATAAATAGAAAAATATAATTTACATTTGAAAATGTTGCATCTAAAAAAAAAGATAATTATGAAATCATGCAACTATTTTTTTCCTGTTGCGGTCATCAGAATAACTCTGGGACATGATGGTGTGTGTGAGCAGTGTGTCACAACAATGTTTTTCCATTTTTGTGTGTTTTAATTAAGTAATTTTCATTTCCCCTGCACCATAAATGCACCATATACAGTCTTTGAATCCATAGAAGGGCTTTAAACAACTTAGTCTCTTCAGTAAAACCCACATCTCAGGGTGTTTTGCTATAAAATGTATTTATTTTTCCGTTTATTTCTGTGTGCTTTAATGCAAGATCAATCAAATCACTTGTTTTTTTCATGTCATAATGTATATTTCAGGAAGATTAATATTGCAGACTAGCAGTGTAAATATTTAACATGATCACATTTAAATGATCTTAACATAAAATATGCATCCTTGAGTCAGACATTCACTTTTAACTTAGTCTGATCCAGTTTTATGATCTCTGAGTTGCTCCTGCTGCAGGGTGAAGGTCCTCACTGAGGGTTCACCGCAGTGGATCCTATTACATGACATATAGATGTTCATCATTAGTCTAAAGCTGGATCTAGATTAGTTTTATTTAATAGTTTCGTGGAGGAGAGAAACGTGATAATCTATCAGATGCCTTTAAGACATTCTTCTAAAACGTTTGGTTGTGCAAACGTCTCTGAAAAATGTTGATATTACCCTGAATAAACCATATCCACCCCTTTTGGTGTCAGCTATGTATGAATGGAGATGTAAATGTTCCACTAGACGGGTTGTCTGGAATTCAAACCAAGTCCTTACCGGCTTCCTTCTGCTTCAACCGAAGAGCCTAAGAAAGTAAAATGTAGATTTACGTAGTCTGGGCATATCTGCTGGATTATGGGCAGTCAGATGAATGGCATGATGAGGGGGTGGGAGAGAGACTGCAGCAGCAGTGAGAAGCAGTGACCTTTGGCACAGTAAGTGTACAGTGAAATGCTTGGTGGACAGGGAGGACGTGATGGAGAAATAAAGCTGCGGATTTACAGCTGCTTGCCAGCTGGGCAGCATGGAGGGACCGAGCGGTGATTGGAGCTCGGAGGGGTGGATGTAAGTGCTTTTCTGTGTACAGTCGGAGAAGTTCAATTTAGATAAGGCTTCATATTGTTGCTGCTTCTGTTTTTTTTTTTCTACATTTCTTTTCACATATCTTGGATGCTGCTTGGCATCTGCTCTTTTCCTGCTGCTTTCCCAAGTTGATAAAATTATTTAATTCTAACCTTTTTGACTGTCCACAAACCGGTAGTTGGTCTGTTCGAGTTGCATGTACTGAGATGAATTTATAAACCAAACAATGTGCAATTAAAGTAATAAAATAAATGCATGTGTTTAGCTACGCTCCCTCATCACTTCCCATGATGAGAGAAATGAATGTGTCACATTCTCTTTTATACATCACCCCATGCTCTTTATCCTCCTCCCTTTCTCTCTTTCTCCCCCTCAGTTCCTGAATAGCAGGGCCAGAAATAATCGTAGACAAGCAAACACCCCCACCCCCATGTTCGGGTGCCAACTAACCAACACACCCCATCATTGCACCTCATGCCACTGGTACCATGACGACTGCTTATACTGTGCAGAAGCCCACACCCGACGCAAACCGATCCGTCCCTCTTCCACTAAATGATACAGATGAACCATGTTCATAATATTGAAGAAAATGACTCAGAAAACAAATTTAATAAAAAGGTTTGATCTGTTTTCTGTATTGAACTGTTTCTAAACTATTTTGCCCATTTACAGTTAGTACAAAAAAACAGGAATATGGTGTTTTTCATCCTTTATTCAGGCTTAGTACAGGATTGACAGTGACCTAGTTGCACATTTCCCACATGCCCACCCCCCCCCTCCCTAGTCTTGAGTGTGGCAGCCGGCAGCGCTGCACTGGCTGAACGGTGGGGCTCAGTGTTGTCTCGTCAAAGTGGGAGCTTCGGTGTTTGCATGCTTTCCTATTAAGTGAGAAACTGACTGTCAACTAATTGTGGCAGAACATCAAGACCCCTGTAAAGAACGTGTTCTAGCTTGTTCTTATTCATGATCATTAACTATTAGAAGTGGTAGTTTAAAAAAAAAACTGGGAAGGGGTGAGAGCAAATGAGGAGCTGGAACAAACGATGTCTTTCTGAGTATTCAGTTTGCAACCTTGAGTGGAAAACTACTAGCACCTCCAGAGTCTGAGTCTGACTTAAAAGCTTTATATTTTCTGATATGCTGCAGAACCAGACCCTAGTCTGTGTGGACTAGGTTTATTATGAGTCATCTGAGACTAATTATTGAAATGAATAATTATTTCTACTCATAAGTTTGATTTGAGTATAGTTTAAGCCAATAGGAGATCATCAGCCAGTCTGTTCTGCAGTTAAAATCCATCTGATTGGACATAAACCTGCAAGGGTAACCCACACCTAAAGAATAAACACACCTATGTCCTCCTGCTTTGCATTCATGTTTGTACCTCAGGCAAAAATTATCTGTGTTGCGACTATCAGGTGACTAAAAAAAGAGATTGGTTAATCATCACATGATGTTGAATATACATGCCTAACTGATTGCTGCTATTTATATGTGGAATTCAAGTCCAGCCATTCTTCAGCTCTCATTTTTATTTCTTTTCCAGCACTAGAACATGTTTTTGTTCGCTTAATGTGGCCATAAAAGTTTGCATTCACAATTCTTTTGGCTGTCAAAGATGTAAATGACATTTGTTTAGTGCTTAAAGCACACATACGCTAATGTTACAACTTGATGTGGGGGTTTTCAGCTCTGCAGACGCTGGGGCTGTATTTAGGCTGCAGGCAATTCAGATTTGTTTCTAAAATCAGTCCCAGAGCAAAGCTGCAGTTGGTGCACTTCTGATGTTTAGAGTCAAGTCTCGAAATGCTGCTATTTACACTTTATACCCCTTTTGGTGCAAAATAAATGTGGCTGCATCAAGGTTAGCTTTATTATCTTTTAAAATTAGCTACTTTTTGTCTAATTTAATGCACAAACATGTGCTTTTTTAAATTGTTTATTAGATCAATGTAAGCAAAATAAGAGTAAATCCAAAGTCTCCAATGAATTCTGAATTTTTTCAGGACTGCATTTGCTGAGCGAGCTCTGTCTCTGGCTGTCAGCTGCAAACATAGTGCCTTTTGGCATATTACTCTTGACAAACATGTACACATAGCCTCTAATAAAATGATGTACCACATAGAGGTTTGCATAGATAACACTTAGATGTCGATCTCAAAGGCTTGAATGCCATCTATTCAGGATAATTATGATGGAAAATGCCCAGTAGATTAATAATATATACCTTTTATCCACCCTCTAATACTTTAACGCCCAACCCTTTTCTTTACTGAAACAGAGTTGGCCAGTGAGTGGTCATCGCGCAGCAGAGGAATGTACAGTTCATCTGTTTAGCCACAGGGTGGCGCTCTGTGCCTGTAGCTGACGTTCTTCTAGTCTTCTCAAGTTGCTTTATGGGAATTTTCCATGTACTGGGCTGAATGCTTGCAATGCTGTGTATGATTTCAACTTTTTCCTTTTGCCCTGGTCACTGGGCTGCCATCCAGTATATGTGAGTGTGACTTTTCCTGTGTGTCTGTGTGTGCTGAACTGTCTGTCTTTTAATGTGACTCGGTGTATGTGTGTGTGTGTTTACACATGTTGAGAGATTTATAGCAGCAAGCATTCAGGATTTAAAGGCATCTGCGGATCAGGTCGCGGAGCACGAATAGCTCAGTGGCTGTGGTCCAGGCCTCAGTATGAGGTAGCCCCTATTAGGATACAAACCACACGGGCTCAACACCCGGCTTAGCCAGCTTGAATACACAAACAAAATATTAGGGACACTTGCTGCAGCTTAAATCAGGAGAATTGTGTAAGCATTAAAGCGGAGCTGTGCAGGTGAAAGCTGGCATGTGTTTGCTGAAGCTGTTTCCGAACAAAGACAGGTTGATGGAGGAGTCATTGTTATAATTCTGACAGTTGAAGGCATTAATCAAGTGAACTTGCTCAACATGTTTTGGAGCCTTTGAGGATTTGTTGTTTGCAAAACTTTAATTATTTGTGTGCGGCGTGCGGCTTAGAAATAACGTCAGATTGTGGATTATATGGCTATATTTCAGATCATTAGATGTGTGTTTTAAAATCCAGATGATTGACATCCTTTGTGTGTGTTAGTTTTCTTCCAGTACCTGTCAATCATTGTTGTGCCATTGGTTTTGCCATGTGAGGCAAAAGCCACTTATCTTTTAGGAATTTGGAGGAAGACAAATGCACCTAACTCACAAAGGCTCGGTCAGTTACACGTATGCCATCCAATCCCTCAAAGACCCCACACTCCGAGACCTGAACTTGGCAGCGTCAGCACCTGACGAACCATTTCCCCTTTGCAGTCATTGTGTGGTGCTACTGACTGAGAGGTGTTACTTCAAGCATTACCCAGAGCCATGCTGGCTTAGAATTGGCTGTGCTGTTGTTTTAGCGTGTGTGGTATTGTTTCAGGCCCAGTGTGTTGGGATGGAGGGTATTGTGCTCTCTTCTCGCGGGTATTGTCCCAGGCTGATGTATGCGTGCTTGTTTATGTTACAGGCCAGTTTGTCAGGACGGTGACAGTTCCACCGCTGCGGGACCTCCGCATTCCCACAGTCGTTCACCTCTGACCTCAGCTCTTTTGCTCCAGAGTTTGAGTGTACATGGTAGAGCAGCAGACTGGGAGTGCGTTCGCATGTGTGATTGACATGTAGTGTTTGTAGTAGCTGCTTGAGTGGGTTTGCCTCATAGTGTTTACTTAGTGTAGGACAACACCCTCCCTCACACTGAGTGGGGTATCTGGCCTAAATCTGGACATGTACGTTCATGTAGGAGGTTATTTGGAGTCATATCACACACACTAGAGTCAAATTGCAAGGTGAAACGAGAAAGAAACAACTTGTTATATTTCTCAAAATGTCTTATTCCGTTACTTTATTTGGAGGCTTTATTTGTTTCTCAAAGGCTGATTTGAAGAGGGCCTGTAATTCTCACATAAAACTATCAAGCTTTCTGATTGGTTGTCCTAATTTTGGGGACGAGATGACATTTTGTGCTGAAGTTTCTCCTCCAGGATGATATGTACTGTTCATACCACACTAACCCTGTCGGTATTTACCCCTTTTAGATGCCGTCAGCTGTCGCGAAGTTTCTAATTTTGTAAGTGACATGAAATCCAGTACTCCTGTGATATTGATCCTCAGAGATCACCCGCACACTTTGTTGATGCAGATTAATTGTTAAGGAGGAGTCCACTGAGAGCACCGCAGGCACATACCTCTGGGTCTCTTACTAATTTGCTGATTGTGAGATATATA
>JBBDHI010000024.1:13628139-13639930 GCA_037177115.1 Craterocephalus stercusmuscarum
CACATATGGCTGTAATGTGGTGGAAATATTGGTATAGTGAGACAATATCGTCACCAAAAACATTTCCTAATGGCATTTATTCATAATCACAAGCTGAATAAACAAGGGAAATTGGTACAAGTGATTATGACCAGTATTCCTCAAACATATTTAGCATTTTTCTGATCTACTAGAATGTTGCTACGTCATGCTGTACCAACCAAGTATCCCTAATTTGTAATTCCCCACCGTTAGAAGCATTGTGGGTGCGCTGATGTGAACGAAGTATGGGATAACAAGACAGTGCACCCATTCAAGATGTGCAGTTAGCAGTATGTAAAAGATTCTTCCTCTTGTTTCCCGAATGATCGACACATGTTTACAATTTTGGTCCCATAGAGATCAAATGAGTTAGACATTTTCTCATGTTAAATAACAATACAGCTTTTTCAGACCTCCCAAATATTATTAGGCCAACTAGATCATTTTGTTCCCTCATCCAGTCGTCATTTTAGGTAGATTAGCCACATGAACTTTGCAGTAATTTAGACCCTAATGAATTTAAAAGGTTTCTATTCCACAATCCTGGAATATTACAGGTTTAGACGACATGATTTGGATGAAGGTGATTCTTTTCCGAAATGAAACATAAAATGTAATGGGTTTACATTGTATCTGTACAATAACTTCCAGTGTAGTAACATTGTGTTTTCTTGTTCTCTTTCACCAGTCCATGCGGTGACTCTATTCTCTTCTTTTGATTTGAAATGTCTTCATTTGAAGCAGCTCCTTGTTTATGCACCTCAACCTCCAACATGATCTGCACAGTTTCAGATCAAGTAGATTTCTGTAGCTACACAAAAATTCTAGAGAAACAGGAAGTGCTTTGGTTGCATTTATCTCTGATTTTCCTCATGTATGTATGTCATGTAAACTCAGTACAGCAACCTCATCAGGGCTAATATTAAGGTGGGACTATGGATATGGATGTCCGGACACAATTATGACTTGTATCAGATTTAACACACATTGTTTTATTTATTTATATTTTGTTTACAGGTAACTTCTTTATTTGAGGTTTATGTGTTGTTGTCACTGCTTTACAGTTAGATTGCAGGGAACTGTTTTTGAAGAGAAAACAAACACATAAACATCAGGCCTATGCTCAAATCACCACTTGCCTCCTAATCAGAGCCAAGAATTTTCAGTGGCATGTTATAATCAGCACTTCATGCAGCTCAAAAGCAAAAGTGGGCAAATATTATGTGTGAAAGTGAGTATGTGAAAACATGAGAACTGTCAGAAATGCAAATAAGATTTGTTGGCATTATCTAAAAATAAATCTATGCGTTGAAGATGATAACCTGTAATTGCAGCGAAGACAGCCTGGTAGCACAATTTTCACTCTGTTTGTCACACTTGTTTATATCTGCCTGTCTTGGTGTTTCCGTGGGCCTGTTTGTCTGTGGGGAGACTTGTAGGTGCTTGCACGTCTGTGCTTGCTGTGGTTTATCTTTGCAAGTTGCTTTGGTCACTTTAGATGCGTTTGTCTTCACTAAAAGAAGACTCTCGTGTCAAAGAGGAAATGGTGGTGTTCCTATTTTTTGCGGTTTTCTTCAACAGTTTTCAGGACTAAATAAAGTATGGAAACTTTAGCAAAAGCAAGCAGTTGTTTACCCTGAATGAGACACACTTGTACTGCCCATCCAAACACAGTTATTGCAAGAGATACAGTTACATTACGTGTCACTCATATTTTATAGTTTATTGGACACCCAGTTGCACCAGCCTCCCAGTATGACGCACAGACACTTGTACATAACACTGGAATGCTCTGATAGGACATTACCTAACACACTTTTATGGCATCATCTGACAATGCTGACTTGTGGTGAAGGAAAATATTACTTAATATTCTATAACCTGGTCAGTGAGCACACCGCTTTTATGGTGATTTCAGTGTTTCTTTTGTTTAAGCCAGTGATTGCAATTGTTCCCTTTTTAAATTTTTCCAGATGTTACAGAAAATATTAGAGAAGTCAATGAACATTGGATGACACATAGTTTCTAACAGAGGATCCAAGATAAAAAGGGAGAAGCCACATTGTTCAGCTATGATTAAATTCCAGTTCAGTACAGATCAGATTAAAAAGTTACAATAGTACCTACATACATTCTCCATTTGACTTTCATGTAAATGAGGCGATCCACGGCATGTGCGCTAGATCTTTTTTTACATCAACAGCAGTACACGTATGTGTGAGACCACCCTAGAGATTAGACTGAGACACTGAAATGGCAGCTATTGCAAAAAATGGATAGCAACACTTGCATATAAGTAAAACCTGCATGAGGTCTGCCATGGTGACATGCATCCTAGCTTTTTGCATTATCATATATACCATCTTTATTTATCTGATTTAAGACCACATACTGAAGTGAAGCTAAATGCAGAAATAAGAATTAACAGGTGGATTTCTGTGTCATTTGCAGCCCCAGAAACAAAACAAACAATGTTGGTTACATCATTCCCTCAAAAAAATTTGGGTTTGAGTCATTTAATGAAAATTTATTTTGCAGTTGTGAAACTAAAATGTATTTTAACATCGAGAAACACAGTAAAATGTGGATTTTACTTTTCTCTCAGCTTAAAAATCAGTGAATTATTACTACTGGTATTGTTATTAGTATTACAGACAACATTTGAGTCAGGCTTGAGTTTGTCTGAGAAATGTGGGAGATTATTATCTTTTTTTCATTTTCATTCAGTTTTCTAGTGCGCTTTTGTTTTTAATAGCGACTATTTATTCTGCATTCTGCATTAATATGTTGCCTGCACAGTGAGTAAGTTGTTGTTTTCAGCAGGACTTCCTCCTACTCATCTTCCTGAAGAGTGTCTCCATCTGTGCAGAATGCATGTTTCAGTCTCAAATGAAGTCACACTCAGAAGCAGTATTGTTGTTTATGCAGACTGCAGTACGCATAGCGTGCATGCCTTCCAGCTCTGTTACGCTCATGTTATTTCTCTACAGACATGAGTGTATTGGTGTGTTTATGCAAAACTTTCGATCTAATTTAGTCACAATCATATGTTTACAAGGATTATTAACTTCACAAATGTCTGGTATAAAAATAAAGATTGCTTTTGTTTTTGTTTTTCCATGAAAGATCAAGTTCTCTAAAATCATATGAAATGTGAGCATGTAGCTGTGTTAAATTTTTACTGACAATGACCCTTAAAGGGAATAAAAACGGAGGCTTCCTGTCTGATTCACAAAACACTTAGAAATGAAAATGGACTCCTGGTGAAATTTCACAAATCTGACAGCAACTCACAGAAGACAGACAATTCACTCATGTAATATTCCCCATGTGGGCTTATGACCTCACCAACCACAGCTCGGCTTGGGAAAAGAGGGTAGAAACATCAACACCAGGGCTGATTAAGATAAAGTAATTTATTGATTAGTGAAATCTGATGAAAGGAAAAAAGAACAATCTGAAAAGAGGAGCCTGGAGAAGTAAACAAACACAGATTGACAAGGTACAAGTCAACCAGTTGCAGTTGGGCTGAGCAAATAAACAAAAATCAAATGCACAAATGTACAGTACACAACACTGATGGCTTCTCCAGTTCCTGACACAGCAGTCCCAACTAATGGCAAATGTTTTTTTTTTTTTACTAGCATTGATTTACTCAGTTCAAAAACTTCAAACCCAGTAACAAAGACAACACCAAAGTCCTCAGTTAGCAAGCTGCTTAAATTTAACCCAGATGCCTTTAAGGGATGTCAGAAGCAGATTAAATAGTGGAACAGACACTGCCGGACCATCCAGCCAATCATGTTTGTAACCACACACAGAATCAGAATTTAAAACAAACATGTCCAAGCCTGGGGTCATCAAATTTTCCTTATAATTACCCTCTGAAGTTTGCTTTACTTGCTTTCAAGCTTACTTATAGGAGCAGTGCATGACATCTGATTGCGAACTTGCAGACTGCTACAAACAGTTCTCTCCAGGCTTGCCCCTTTTATACACTAAAAACACAATTGTTCACCAAAAGATGCATAAAACCCGTGAGGCGTTTGTACAGTCAGTCTTAACTTTAATTCTGGGTTTGTCCATTTTTGTGTCTCTGTGGAAACTTGTCCCATTAAGACTAGTATCTTAGGTTTACAGTTATGAGAATTATATTCTATTTTGTTTGAAAACTCTTAGCAAATTTGGGCAGATGGAAAAATTGTCACATGCTCTGCCTCAGAAACTCTCCTGCAAAACAATAACTATCTTCTGTGATTTTGCAAAAATGGTCCCAAGTTGAGAATAACTTCTTTGTATTAACTCGCATTATCTAATATGTGAAACACTCAGTAACAAGACAAGACTGAGGGAATCAGACTAGCACTTTACTGTGATCTTACTGTGCTTGTATCTATCTGTTAATGTTGTTTTAAAAGGAAGAATGAACCCCTTCAAAAGGCAAAGTATAATCTATGAGGCCAAAGATCACATTGGACAGGGATCCACATAAGTGGGAAACAATGCAATCCATTGTCGAACAAACGGCGAGGAGAAAATGAGAGGGTGTGCTGATGGTGTAGCATCAAGCATTCTTGCAACAGCAAGTAGAGGAAGTGAATGATGATGAAGTGAAAATGCAGCAGAACTGCAAAGTGAAATGGCTAAAGGAAGTTATTGCTTGGTTGTGAAAAAATCTAAAAAAAACAACTATTTTTTCACAAGCTGTCTTCACAGTTTTTTTTTTTATAATATCTTCTGAATAATATAGACGTAAACATCCTTGCTATACTTGGCGGATTTTGTTTTGCAGGAATCGTAATAATCTGGAGGCTGATCACTGATTATGATGGGTTCAGTGAAGCCTTCCACTTCAAAAACATTGCAGGGAAAATGGAGAATCTTACCATTTGTGTTATCAATCAAATCCCTTCTTTGAATTATTCCAGATGTTGGCCGCAGTCAGATTGGTTGTATTATAAAATGAGTCATCACTGTGTGGATGACTAATAGTTTCTGTCTTTTAAACCATGATCAGAGGTTTTACTATAATCAGATAGTTGGTTTCTGATGCGTTGTTACAACCTGCTTATCAATGAAACAAACGTGATTTTATCTTTAAGATTTGAATGAAATATTGCTTCTCAAAGAAGCAGCTGTTGCTGATAACTGCACATGTAATAACAAAGGTCCTGGGGAGAGATAGTGAAGAAAAAGTCCAGCACTGGAATTTATGAGTTCCTGCTGACTCTGACTGAGAACTACAATAGTTTGGACCAAGCTTAGCCGAACTCTTGAGAGAACAGAAGCATTTATGTCGTAAGGGGATTGATAATGAGAGACAAAAACAACTTCTCCATCTGGTTCCTTGGCAGACATGCCGGCAAGTTGCCACACCCCGTCTGTTCCTCTGTAGGTTTCTAGGCATCCAGTCATCTTGCAGTAAACACGCCGAGGCCCTCAGGAAAGCAGGCATGTAAAGCAGCCAGCCAGCACAAGCTATACACTGATCCCTCAGTCACCCAGCTTGTTTTCTCTCATCCCCTCTTTAAGTCAGCAAGTATCCCGAATTTACATTAGCTTTTCTTATTGTTGATCCTTTGATTTTCAGAAGTAAAGAAGGAGTTTATATCTACTGTAACAACAGATCGGCTGCAGTTTTTTTTTTATATATAAATGAGCTTATTTGTGTAAGGGCTCCCCTCAAGATATCAATCAGCAACAGTTTGATTGGCTCGCTTCAAGGGAGTGTCGGTGGGCCGTAGAGAAACTTCTTGACATTTGACGTCAGAGGAGGAGGAGGGGAAGGAAGGAAATTTATAAGGACCATTTGTTGTAAATTTTACACAGCACAGAGCACAATGCGTTGCGAGGGGGAAAAAAGAAAACAAGCGTTATTCAGCAACTTATACAACAGTTTCCTGGTGCTTAGGTTGATTCATAAGTCAGGGGTTCGTTGCCAGAAGCAGATTTTTTATCTTCATTGATCTTCATTAAGATTGCATTTTGCAGTTCATTCAAACTAAACTTTGAAAATAGCTGGATTACTCTGAGAGGGCAGACTTAGTGTTAATATAACCCACTTTTCCCCTGTTCTTCACACATCAGTTAGCACACTCAAATAATCCAATATGTCAATACAAAAACAATGTCCCTGTCTCGGTGCCTGTATTGCCTATCTGTCATTTTCTTTGTCAGTTCTTTGTGTTCCCTTATCTTCACCTGGAAACTCTACTTTTGAAGCATCGCTTTGCAGCAAGATCCTCCCTGCTCTGTTTGTTTACGCTGTCATATCTTGTGTACATACGTAGATATACTGGGCCAATTGGTCAGGTGCTTTGTCACATGCCTCTGCCAGCAACTGCAGCATTTTTTAAAAAACAAAGTTATGCAGTTGTTAAAATGGATACTGTTTGTTAATAGTCTGTTGGAGGGCTGCAGATTTATTTTGAACCGTTTGATGTGCTGGTCAAATTGTTATAACTTTAATTGAAAAGTTGATGTATTGGTTAGATTGTAGTGCTGCGGAGGAAAAAGAGTGCTGTTTATTATCGGGGACACTGTAGCTGATCTTTTACCTGTTGAATGTCAATATTGGTACAGGCCCTAAAAAATCCAGTATCAGTTAAGCTGGAGTTAATTGTCTTAGCAAAAGGAGTCTGCATAAGGGATAACATGAATTGTTTTTCTTCTCTCCCCTCGAGCAGCATTTATGCAATGAGGCTGAATTGCACAATGAAGAAACCGAATTTCTTTTTGTACCCTTTAACCTTTAATCAATGTGCTAATCAGTTAGGCAAAAACGTCCATTCCCCAACTCAAAGTGAGTTGGTTCAAGGCTGCTTTTTAAAATGAAAGTAAACTTCTGTTTCTTGCAAATGAATATGGTTCAGCATCACCCACGTTTACAATGTTTGTACTGTAAAGGAGCAAAAACCATGTTGTTGAGCTAAGAATCTGTGAAATATCACAAGTGTCCGTCCATTTCTGAATGCAAGTGTGTGAAGATTTCCATCCAAACACACTGTCACCACTCCCTTAGCTCGAGTTTTCCTTCCAGATCCACATTAAAAAAACAACATTGTGGAGCGCTCAGGCGAGATCTTATATCCAACAAATTTTATTAAGTAAAAAATAATACTTTTTGTTCAGCAGATGCTCTTCCTAATCACCTAACAATCATTGACTGTATAAGCATCTCGAGGAAAGTCGTTTGTCATAAAGAAAAGTCTTTTGGGACGTTACAGGTTGGAAAAACACCGGTTTCTTCATTGTGCAATACAGCTGTTGCATAAACTTGAAGAGGGAGGGAGAATGAATAAAGGAATAAATGTTTCCCTGTACAGATATTTTTTGTGTTCTATGCTTTTTTCTTGCCAAATTTTAAAACCGCAAGCATTTATCTCATACCGGGTTTTCCAAGTTTCCAGGTTTTCTTTTTATTGCTTTCTGCACCTTGCTGTAATGTTTGTATGTTAAGCAGCTTGAATTGGCATGTACATGAAATGTGCTATACAAATAAACTTGCCTTGCCTTGCCAAGTATTCTTTGAAAAACAAGGACAAATTTTCACTCAGTAAGCAACGGCTTGCAAAAGTTGGACACATCATGTCGAAATTTCTAATCTTTTGTGGTCTTGTGGTAGCGAGTAAAAGGTGAAGCCTTCTCTTTTACAGTGATTAAGATGGTTTCAGTGATACTGTTCAGTGTGATTTGAGGATGACAGGGTTAAAAAGGAAGGACGCCATGGAAAAAATGAGCAGTCCAAGGAATTAGACAGTCAGCAGCCTTTTTTAAGCAACATGCATTTCCTTAGTTTGTAATACCTCTTAAACCCCAAAGTCCCCAAAAATGGGGACATACTGAGCTATCATTTTTTTAAGCCCCTGGAACACAATTTCAAAGATTTGTTGATCCTGTCCAAGTATATTTTTTTTAGGCGAGACTCTTATTTTTGCTGTTCCATCTTTATTTACTCTTTACTAGATTCACAAATACTGATAATTATACATCAGGAGGAATGTGTTTCCTTCAAAATGACAACAAGAGTGTTCAATCAGTGTTTATTAAAAGTATGCAATTTCAAGCAAAATAGGCTTGGGGTTCAAGAAGTTAAAAGATGGCCATTAACAGGACTGGTGGAGGAAACTTCATGTAACAGCTAGAAAGGCTAACTTTCTATTTAAAAACTCATTGCTTGTTTTAAACTTGTTTTTTGTTGCTGTCATAGTGGACAGTGAAGACTTATATGTGCTTCTATCTGTTGTTTACTAGTTTGACAAGTGTCCCGACTGCAATCTCTCCGGTTCTCTCCAGTTCTCCACACCCTTCCAGCCAGATATAACCAGTAACTGAGCTGTATTTGCAAATGACTGATGTTTATGTGCAAGAAACAAAGTGTGGCCTGTGTATGTTGGAGGGAGAGAGAGGGAAATAACTGAGATAAGTGAATGCCATAGATGCTCTTGGCAATAACAAAGTGTTTGTGCGCATGCACGGTGCTCTCTCACACTCCTGCAAATGCATGAGTTTGAGATAGGCCCCCACCTAACTATGGGGAAGCACTCAGAGCCTATTAAAACCTGACCTGACCTCTTCTTTATTCCCTCTATCCATCACTGTGAAGACTTGCACAAAACACACGGAGCAGCAAAACAACAACTGCCGTTAACAGAAGGCGAGACGGCTCCCTCTGGCTGCTCTGATTGGTCCAGACCCACTGCCTGAGAGGGCTGCTATTGGCTGAGAGGAGACACACCTCTAGAATCTGTTTATGTGCAGCCAGAAAGCAAAGGGTGGGTAGATGGAGGAAGGGGATATACGGGTGGGGGTGTGATTGCGAAGCGTTTGGCAAAGAGGTTAGAGTTTTTGCAGGAACAGGATGGAGGGTGTGTGTGCGTGTGCGTGTGTGTATGGGGGCTTCGACAGGCTGCACTTGCAAGTACTCTGGTGAACAACATCTATTGGAGTTTGTTCAAAAACTTCTAGGAAATAAGGATGTTTGTTTGCTTATGGTGCCTGTGTGTTTGTGGCTTGTACTGGGACCCATTAAAATCACAACCAGGCTGACCTAATTTAGTCCCCGTCATTTATAAGCTTCCCAGAAATTTGACCAAGAACTACATGAGTGCAAATGGAAAAAGGCATCTTTATGCTGTAATGGGATCAACATGTCACCGCTTCCAGACCTGCGCTTGCTTGCCACAGAGGCACACGTTTGTCAGCAGCAGCAGCTAAATCAGCCATGTTTTCATATTTGACATTCATGAGCGCAGTGCCACAAAGCAGACTTTTTAAATAAAAGCAAGCATATACCCAACAGACTTTCATGTTTATGTAGCTCCGTGTATTTAAGCCGGGCTGTTGTTTCCTAATCATGTTGCGTTTCAGTTCAGAAAATAAAGAGTTGAGCCAATGTGCTTCACGACAGAACGGCTTGTGTGTTTTCTGAGAATTCAGTTCGATCTTAAAAGGCAACAAAAACCAAGAACAAAAAAATTGGAGATGTTATCTCGCAGGCTTCTGTGTTTCTCGTATGTCAGCAAACAAAGAAAAACTGAAATAAACCTAAAGACTTCATCGTGTGGGTGTGGTGCATATTGAACATAGTGTGTTTATTAGCAGGGATCTGTGCTAGTTATGAAAGCTGAGAGCGGTGTACTGTAATGTTATTCACTCCTTGTTTACCACCTCTCTGTCTGTGCATAGGAGTGTCAGGATGTGCTCGGAGGCATTAATGACCTCTGGGAGAGCGCGTTGAAAAGGCTATAAGATTACTGCATGCGTAGGTTACATGCATACATATCCTCCTGAGCATCATGTGACAAAACAAAAAGAGGGTGTCCAAGTACCAGCAGATGAAATGTATGTCATGTCATGGCATCACCAGACCTCACTCCTATTCCACACACCCCGCGCCCCCCCAACCCCCCCTCTATTTACATCACCTCTGTTTGCCTTCACTCCTCAGGCTGATATATTTTTATCATGTGCTTTCTTCTTTATGTTCCACATCAACAATTAACTTAACTTGTGACTCCAAAAACCTCCGGCTTAGTTTAGATGGACACCATGCTGAATCCGTGACAGTAAAATGTAAAATGTGCTTAATCCATACCTTACACTATCTGATATGATTTTATTAGGGAATAAATATGAGATCTAATTTAAATGCTTTGTTTTCTGCTTTGATGAAAGATTTTATTTACACATGTTTCACAAAGAACATGGATTATTAATCAAAACTTTACATAAATCACATCAGAGCTTTTTTTTTTTTGTCTTTACTCTGTTTTTTTTCCATTTATGTTTTTTTATTGATTAAAAAATCACACAAGTAAACAGCAATTTACATAGACAACTTTCCAATTGTGTATCCTGAACAAGGGTAAGCAATCAACTAGTGTCTTTACTGCACAAAGTCTGCTCTCAGTGCAGACACGAAATCAACCCAGTTTTTCCAGAGGTTTTTAAAAGTCTCTATTTTTAGTCTAGTTGAAAAGGTCAGCATCTCCTTTCTCTAGATATAAATATCTCCACCCAATCCTCCATCACATCAAAGCTATTTTATCATAGAGATTGTAAAACAAGTGATGCAATTTGTGTGGAGGTGTGGGTGCCATTCACACATGTCAACCCCCCCAGCAATAAGCTGTTTAGTTGAGAGCTGCATGTTCAGGCATGTTGTGACAAGTTATTTATATGTCTCTTCTGCTTTTCTGAACTCATTCTCCTGGTAAGTGATTTAAACTAATAACAATATGTATATAATTAGTTTTATTGAACACGTAGCCGTTTGTAAGTGAAGTGTAAGGAAACATGTTGGACACCTGTAAAAGCTAACTGGTGAACCATTTATGAAGCCAGTTCACCACAAACTTAGCTTATATGTTCAGTACAAACAGCTTTATTTGTGAGTCATATAGGAAGAAGGACAGCTGCCTTTATCGATGCAAAAAGTCCTAAAAGTGTTAATGACACATTCTATTTGTGTGATTGTGCATGCCCAGAGTGAAGGAGATCCAACTGTATGAAGCCTGCGGTGTGTGTGGTGTGTGTTGGCAGGAGCCCGCAGTCCTTACTGGTTGGAACTAGCTTATCTGCTGTTGTGGTTGCTGCCATGCCACACAAAGTCACTTGTAATAACAGGGAGCTTTTGCTTTGTATGGAAGATGCTGGTTGATGTAGTGAGTGGTGTGTTTGGCACTGCAGCTCTCACCGGATCGAGTTGTTTGGCGATTTCGCAAATAAACACAAACAACAGCTGTACGAAAGTGAGAGAAGTACAGTACGCGATTTAAAGAGGAAGGCTGATGCAGAGGAGGCTGCGAGGGAAAGTTTCTGTGTCTTTCACAGGAAGTGAGCCTCACTGTGTGATACCTCGCACAGGAAGAAGAAAGAGTGGGTTAGAGGTCGTCTGAGCCCACAGGGGAAATTTCTTCAAGATTTCAACAGCTGCGTCTGTGATGTCTACCTGACATATCCAGCATCAAGCTCAGCGCAAGAATATGTTCACCAAGATTAAACGCGTTTGAAGCGTCGAGTCAAAGAGAGTACTGCGCAGTCTGTGACCAGGTTATATAATGTTACGTTGAAAAAGGTGCAGAATGCAGGGGAAGAAAATGCAGCAGTGGTAGCCTGCGTTAACTTTTTCGGTCACGTACAGTGTGTTGGTTGTGATAATAATCTTGTATTTCATTTGATGCAGGATGACACCTCAAACTGGGGTAGTTTGGGGGGGGAGAGGCTGTCTTAGTTGACAGCTGTGAGAGTCAGTAGAAGTGTGGAAGAT
>JBBDHI010000024.1:13652197-13667992 GCA_037177115.1 Craterocephalus stercusmuscarum
TTTAAATAATGACTACCATCATTCGCCCATCAGGTCATTTAGTCCAGCAGACAGCATTCAGTGTTTATGAATGTTGCAATGTGCTGTTCATAGAGGGGCGCTCACATTTCTTAATGTCAGCCCTTGTTTTAATGTCAGTTGTTGGCATTTCCAAACCATATGTAGCATAGCATTTATAAACCCTGTTTGCAGCAGCGTTGCAAATACCAGTCAACACTTTGGTCAGCTTTACAGATAAAATGGTACAGTATTCAGATTGCTGTTTTGTACCATTTGTAAATACTCACTTTAAAAAAATCTCGGGTGCACTCACACCAGCTCTTCTTTTGTTGGCTTGGCTTTCTGTTTTGTTTGGAGAGGTGTGAATGTGCAACCAAACTCTGATGCACATCAAAAAAGCAAACTGGTTCGGAGGTAGCAGTTTATTTCAAGTGAACCAAATACAGGAAGTGGACTACAGCTTATGTGACAGCAAGGTTTCCGTCTATTAACCAATAGAAAAGCAAATGTTCTTGTTCATTGTTTGCATTGTCTTTACCTTTTGTAATTCTGAGGGAAATACGTCATTCAAAAAGTTGTGTTCATTTGACTTTGAGCATATTCACACCAAGATAGCCCGTGGCACCTTCCTACTTTGGTTTACTTTACATAAGTGGGCCAAACTGCCTGAACAAAATTGTACAGTTACAGTAACAGCTGCTTTCTAGGAGGCGATCTTCCCCAAAATGACCACTGACCAAGAAGAAAGAAGAAGAAAAGTCACCTTATTGATTGGCCAGGCCTGACATTGGCTCGTTCGCCGCAAGGATACAACGAGTAACAATAAACGCAGTCTTGGTCTTGCTGTTCAAAAGCAAACTTGGACCAGCTGAATATGGCAACCCCAAACAAACTATAAGGTGTAAGGTGGCAGAGAAAATTAGGCATGGTTTGTGGAGGAAACCGGTCACTCATACTTGCTGGTCATGCAACATTTTACTTTAGGTTTTATCCCTCATTTGCCACAAGCTGGAGAGTAAATAAGTTGGACAACGGCCCATTCTCCGACTCCCTACCTCTTGAAAATCAGTTAAGTTTCTCTTGTACTTTTTCCTGTTCGCTGTATCACTTTCTGATCTGTCCTTCTCTGAGTGACACTTCGTTCTCCCTCATACCTCAGCTGTGATGTAACTCTCTTAACAAACTTGTTTACTTGATGGCCGTTTGCTCCGCCGGGCGCACAGAGGCTCCATTCATACCAAGCTGTTTTCTGTACTGTACGTCTACCAACACAACAGCAGACCGCTCACATGTCTGTCCTGCATCTTCCATCCTGCTGCGACCAATAAACCCTTTATTTATGCAGGATCACTGTTGTTATGGGTTAGCCAAACACGTCTCTTGACACGCCACAGAGAGTAGATGAAGGAGAAAATGTCCCCTCTGCTTGTTAGATTAGGCTGAAATGAGTGAAGACAATAAATAAAGACTCTTTCTCTCTCTTGTGTGCGCGCTCATGCACATGCATACTTAGCATGCATACTCTCCAATCGAAGCGGTCACGCTGAGAAGCAACAACAGGATATGAAACCTTCCCTTCTCATTTTTTTTTTCCATTTCTTTTTTCTTCCTCCTGTCAGAAATGACCTTTCCTCTATTTTGCCCTCTCTTCTGAAAAGCGCAGCCTCTCCTTCTTGCCGCGAGAGCTTAAGTTGTTTTCAGGGTTTATCTGTTTTTCTTTGCTTTATTCTTTGTAAAAACAAGAGGAAATGTTTCACGTTTCACTCGGTACACTTAGACCTGATCGGTGTTATGTATCTGTGCTACAGCTCAGACTTACAATCAGAGTACAGCTCATTTGCTCTATGCATTATGGCTGAGTCATTCCCATGTGGTGTGAAAGGTGTTCGCTCAGTGACCACTCACCCCTAACCCCCCCCTCTCTTCCTTCTCATTGGTGTTAGTGGAAGAGAAGATGACCATCTGCTGCCCCAGTTGCCCAGTGACTGGACATCAGCCTTCCCTTACTGTATGGCACAGTTCCACTGTCCATTGTCTGCTTGAGACTCAGAGTGTGTGTGTGTGTGTGGTGAAGTTTCTGCCTCTATGTGTGTGCTTAGGAGCCTCTGAACAGTTAATTTCTCTTTGCGTGCATGTGTGTCCACTTCAAGGAGAGCCAAGTATTGTGTGAAGCTTTCCTGTGGGAGTCCCGCAGAGGACGCACCCTCACCCAGCAGGACGTCTCTATGTGCTATGGGAGCTGACTCGGCCTTACAGGCGGGTTAGTGAAGGGTCAGATTTACAGACCGCAGGCCAAAATTCGGTTCTGGTGCATAAAGATAATAGATTTTGTCTCCGCGCATCGGTTTGTGATCGCATTAACACAATGATGGGATTGATTCAGGGTTTACTTTGAAGGGAAATGCTTAATCGGCTCGACTCTAAATCTGAATCTGCAATAGATCCACAATAAACCAGTCATCCTCGCTCAGACCCAGGGAATTTGTTTTTACAGTTTGGAGTGGGAGCAGATTAAACAAACATCCATTTATCCATTTTCTAATGTCTGTGTCCTGTTCAAATCCTCGGGTGGGCCGGAGCCTTTCAGCTGCTATTGGACAGGGTCGCTGGTCTGAATCATATAAACAAACATCTTTAGAGCGTTACAAATGTTTTTAGGCAACTTTTGATTTACTTTATTAAAAATATGATTATCCATCCACCCCCTATTTAGCGTATAGGATCAGGAGGTGAATCACTGATCATTGTTGTAGATACATTCAGTTACATTTTTGTGTTATCAACACAAATTACGCATCAGGGGGCCTCATTCACCACCTTGTAAATATTATACCTACAATTGATTTCCACATTATACATTCTGCATTGCCTTTTCTTTCCTGAATGATCTAGACATACACCCCCCCTTCACATTTAGTGCTGTGAGTGTACATCTCCACCTCCTGCTGTGAGGTTCTTGTGTGAACATTTGCAGAAAAAGCCTGATGTGTGAAATGCAGGGTGTCTGATGTCTTTGCCAACTCATCAAGAAAGCAGATAAATAGATTTCCAAGAATGATTTATTTAGTTAGACAGGAGCCCATCTAAAGCAGCTGACTGGCTTCAGCCCACCAGGATAGAAGGTGCGAGAAGATTAATGATTGAAGCCCGGGCTAGATGAAGAAGTCAGGTGTACTGATGCAATGTGAAAGTACAGTGTGAACATATAGCAGAGTGAATATTTTAACTCAGAGGACCAGATCTCTTTCAAAGATGTCAGGGAGAGATTGTTAATGTTTCTTTGAAGTTTTAGCCCTAGTTGATTGCTTAGGCATAAACTATTTCACAACTATTTTCAGCAAAACAATGTGTTGCTTTCTCCAAAAACCTCTGTTAAAGTAATCCAAACAAAAGTCCCCATAGAAATCCAGAAATGCCACCACTGTGTTTACATTTTGGAAACAGTAGCTAGCATCCATATTGGTACTGGGGCGTACTGTGCATGAATTTGTGAAATTGTTTATTTGGTCTTGCAGAATCAATGCCAATCAATGAATACAATTCAATGTGTCCTATGCTCAGACACAAGTTCCAGTTTAATCATGGCTTTTGAGAAGGTTCCTAATCAAGAAAAAATAACCACATGGATGAGTATATATCTGATATGTCTGTAAATGCTCAGTTATTCTTTTATTAATGTTCTTTCCAATAAGAAAGGCTAAAATGATGTTTATGAAAGAAAGGAGGTAATTCCAAAGAGATGTGTGAGCAGATTTTCCCAGTTATACTGACTGGGTTCACTTCTTATTGCAGCTGTTGCCTTCTCTGAAGTCCCTTCTCCAGCAAGGTTAAGAGGGAAAGGGACCAAATGAAGTAAAGACAATAGTAGATAGAGCAGCTGGTTTCTGTAAGAAAAGAGATGAAAAATAGCAGTAAAAATGCTTCTGTACCAACTTTGAAGAAGTCCAGCAGGCAACAGATTCAAAATCACCCAATCAGTTTAAACATTTAAGGCATTTAGCCTTTGTAATCATTTTTATTAACATTTAGAATTTTAATTATTATAAACATTTTTTATTTACATTTTATATTGTCTCATTCTTTTTTGAGTCAACAGATGAAAGCTGATCCCATCCCATTAATGGCTTATGTAGAGAATTTGTATCCTGATTCAATCTCAAACTTTGCCACATCAACTAATAAGTGTCAGTGTGATGGTGGTAACTGTCTACGGGAGACACCGGAAGTGAAAGGGCAGATTCCTCATTGCAGCCTTTTTGATATAGTGCAGCATCCGGAGGCTCAGCAGGATTGAGACAGATGGACATTTGTGCCCCAGGTGAGTGCACACAGTAGTGACGGGGTGTTGGCTTACTGGTGGTGTTTGGTTAGACCGCTCATAAGCAGTCCTGCAAGGTCTGCTGGTGATAACCACATGTATTCTTCCAAACAAGAGCCATATGGATGCCAGAATGAGTCCTGCTCTTTATTTGTAGGAAAATACTTAGTTGCCTCCTGCAAGTTGGGACTTTTTCATTTGCTTCCATGTGTCTGTGTTTCCAGAGACTCTGAGTCGGTTTTATCTCCCCTGATCACACGTTGCTGTCAGGCTATTTATTCTGTGTGATTTTTCTCACCCTCCCTTTCCATTTTTGTCTTTTTATTTCCTCTCCTTGTTTTCTCAAAAAATCTGACTCCTTTGCAAATACAGGTGATGGGGCTCGGTTACTCATCACCCCCCCTCCAGTCCTGTCCATTACCCGGCTCCTGTTCCCGATCCTTGCCTTGGTAGGGCAACAGGGGCGAATCTGAGAGCCGGGCTCTTGACGCTAAACTCTTCCTCCCAGACATTTATTGCGGAAAACAAGCCGAGAGCAGTGTTATTTTTTCTGTCTTTCCCTTCAGCTGAAGGTATCTTATGAGCTCATCCAGCTACTGTTGTGACAGTCAGCGGGGGCTCAGAGCACATTCCAGACATACGTATGTGAGGGATGAATTTACAAGGAGCTTTTTGAGTGTCGTCTGAAACGTTGCTTTTCTCTTCCTGTTGGTTTTTATTACATTTTAACTCTGAACTTAGCCTTTATTGCATAATCTTAAACTGAAGGCCGAGCAAAACAACAAGCTGTGAGGAAAGCAGGGGGATCTGGGAGATTTGCAGATTGGGGCCGAGCCAGGCTGCTCTGGTTTTTAGGTGTGTGTATGTGTTTGTGTGGGAAACCTGATAAAAATCTGATTTGGCAGAGCCATTATCCCCTTTAGACTTCAGCAGGAGGCCTACGCTGCGCTGTGGCCACCACTAATCCCATAATGGGCTGACTCTGCACTGGAGCTGCACACATGCAGCACCCCTTGGTGAAAACTATACAGTACTTGGTTTGTTTCTGTTAATGCTGCAGGTGTATGTGCTCTGCATCACACTGGGCGGGTGCCCGGGTTGTGTGCAGCGCCTGTGTGTGTGCTTTTGCGGGCGCCTTCTCAGGTGAGTGGGCAAAGATAGGTAATCTAGTGTACAGAGTCATCGATTTTTCCCACTGCACAGGAAGTGGCTGGTTATTGATTTTCAGGGACAATGATGTCACTCCAGACGGTGCGTGGTGTTTACTTATCCATGATAAGGTACGAGGTGCTTTCTCTCAGTGCACTGGTCAAATACTCCGCTCCCTCTTTCCCTCCATCCAGCTTTCACTCTTTCCACCTTCTTTTCTTGCAGTGCGGATGCCCTCTTTAACCCCAACATCCATTTTGTGTGACATAATCTTGTGCGACCGTACTTATAAACGTTAAACTTTAAGCTCAGGAGGTAAAATAATTCAGTGTCAGTGTCTCTTTTGCTAATAGGCATGAATGTGTTTAACTATATGTTTTTTATGAATTGCTAAAAAAAAACAACTTTTTCCTAGTTTTTGTCTTGTTTAATCATGACACTTATAAAGGACTCTCCCTGAGGTGATATTAATTAAGCTTAGCCACATTATTAGTTAATCTCAGTGTGTAAAGCATGCACTGTTTCTCATCTTAATTTGGCACAGACTCATTTATATCAAACTATCCGATCCTGACCTCCTGGTAGTGATGTATAACTACATGGGGTTACGTAAGACCATTTACTGCACAATAGCGCCCAGTATCCCAAGACTGTCCCTCAATGGCAAAGAAGTATTTCCATTTATCTTTTTTTTTTTTAAAGGAACAAGAAAAAACGTTAACAACTCCTAAAGCAATCTTTTCTCTTTCCTTCAGAAAGAAACAAATTTTTCTGATCTCGGACAAAAGCCGCATTATTTACTCTTCATATCTGGCATGTGAATCTTAGTGAGATATTAAACACAAACTCTGATTCTGTTGGGAGAATGACATGAAAGATATTCATCCGTTGGTTTGTTCTTTTCTCAGTCCCACAGGCCTGTTACTGATTAACCACAGAGCAAATATGTCCAACACTACCTGTGGCATGAGATGGAGGACCACACACGGACACACATACACACACACACACATAACGCAAGCGCACTTATGTCAGGGTTATGAGGTCCATGGAGAGTTTGTAAACGTCAAGAAGCAAAACGCTCACAAACCTTACAGATTAACCCAGTGTGTTTTAAGAGAAGGTTTAACAAAACAAGGAATAACCCAGAAGCACAGATATGGTCTAAATAAATGTCCTGTCGTCCTGCAGTTGTGTGATTATATCCTGTAAACAGATCATATGAACACAAAGGATACAAAATAATCTGTAAATGCAGGCTGGATGACATTCCAATGAAATGGCTTTTATCAAGTCAGAAAAAAATTTGGTTTATGCATGATTTAACTCAATATTACGCATTTTATTCTAAAGTTCACGAGTGAGTCTGTGTGCAGAAGTGGAAGGTAATGCGCCTTGGTAAGCATTTTCTACGTTATTCTGTTGTTTTAGTCTAAAAAAGGAAAAACCCATGACCGCACGTCATGTGCTTATGGTTTTAACTTTGAGGAACTTACTGTGTAGTTTCAAGAGGACAACAAGCATGTGCATGTGCATGTGCAGCAGGTTTGTGTGTGTTGAAACTGTCCATCTTCTGTTTGTACACATTAAATCTTCTGGGTTGTCTGTGTGTATTTCCTGCACCAGTTTTGGAAATTAAACTTACTGTGCAGGAAAGTGGGACATCTGAGAGGAACAAATGTGGGATTATAATCATAATTCAGCTACTGTTTTAATCTGCTTGGCCTTAAAAACATATAGTAGTAGTAATATTTAAGGAAAAGAGCATTTGAATTAGTTTAATCCAACAAAATGATCATTTTTGTGTTAACTCTAACATGGATTACAGCCACGTGGAATGAGGTCCTTAGTGAGACTTATTAAGGTCCCTTTTTATGGAATTTTTATGCTTCTGCAATCACAACCAAACATCCTACAAAGATAGCGTCGCAGTTTGTCCCCTAGAAGCCCCACAGTCCATGTTTCCTTCTGTATGCTCCTACCGCTCCTGTTTACTGCCTGTCCTCTGCTTGGATAATCGATTGATGGAGGATGCTGATTATGTGGCCTTATTTTATGAATAAAGTCAAACCAGCTGGAAATTTTTTTAATATGACTAAAATGATGCAGGCTTAATTGGACAGCTACAGCTAAAGACACTGGATAGCAATGTGGCTGGAAAATCTGTAGGTGTCTGAAATCAAGGAACATTAGCTGAGAAACTGAAATGTCTCAGACTAGTTTATGTATCATTCATAAACGGAAGTTTACACTATTCTATAAGGGTTAAGTTAGGGTCACTTCTATTTAGCGCTTATATTTCAGAATAGCAGAACTTCAGCTTTTGATGTATAGTTGGGGTGATGTAGGGATGTAAAAACTCATTTTAACCATTTGCAGCAGTTCTGAAAATGATAACATTTATTGACATGAAGATTTTTCTTTCACTGGATGTTGTGACCAAAGCATGGGCTCCTAAGCCATCACAGGTTTGCTTGGTCAGGGACAATGAGTGTATTAAGTAGACATTTCATGGCATTGAAACATTAATGGACCAGTCGCGTGGCACCCCAACAGAGTTCTGCCAGCCGTTCATTTCTGTCGTTCAGTGCCGCAGTTTATTACCTATTAATGGAGTAATATGACACAGCCAAACTGGGTTATGGGTGAACAATGAGGCCATATCATTTCCTCTAGACAGCAGCATCACTTTAACTCTTCAACATTGCAATCAAAACAATCCAGAGGAAGTTTGCAGGTTTTGGAGGATGGACAGTGGGAAAAGAGCAAAGCAGAAGTGAAACCAGTACGAGTTCAGATGAATGCCGAGGGAAGTAGATAGATTTAGATCTTTGAGGGTTTTTTTTTTTTTTCAGCTTCTGCGATGCACAACATGAGCCTTTATGAGTTCACGGTCTGCTGGTGTACTTGCCCTGTAAAATAAAAAGAGGGCATTGACTTACTTTGTGCGAGTAAAACGATAAAATGTCACAAAAGCAGCAGCTTTCTGTTTAATTTAGTGGCTCATATCAGGCTTGTAGATGTTGTCTCATGTGGGTTTCTCCGGTGAACATGTTGCTTCTTGGTATTTTTGGCAGCGGCTCCTCACCTCTGTTTTCTCGCAAAAAAACAGGTGAAGGGTCGGATCTTTTGTGTACAGTTTACAATGTCTATTAGGAATTACAGGGGTGATGACCAAACAGGTTTTTGGCTGCATTCCCAGTGAGATGAGTCATGTTTTGCTCAGTCAGCTAAGGGAGAAAAAAAACAGCTGCGCTTGCAAGGAGGTACACAGCAGCATCAGACCGCAGGGGATGTGCATCTTTCAATTCATTATTTTTCTTTTTCTCTCCTTTAGGTATTTAAGAGTATTAATGCTAAAATAAGTTCATGGTCTCATGTTTTTGGTAATAAGAGATAAGTTTGGACCAGATCTTACCCTGCGCGGCTGTGAGTAATCAAAGTGGAGCTGTGGTTATTACAGAAATAGAAAGGTTACTGGATATGGAGGAAAGAGTTCAGGAAAGGCAAATTAAAGAGTTTTCTACTGATTAGCGGTAGCTGTGTCATATCAAGCTAAAGATAGCAGGGGAGGGCTCGGTATTTTCTGTTTTCTTTTTAGAGATCTTTTCCCTTGGAACTTGTTGTATTGTGACAGCTGCCCCTCTCCCTGTTAGAATAACATCCCCGGGAACTCACTCTTCCACACGTGCAAACAAGGGTTGCAGGCCAACGCCTTTTACCCAGGATTGTTGACCACAGTGCACATGGATGGGCATGGGATTCATAAAGGTGCGTCTATCAGTGTGGCCGTTTAAAATCCGTACAGGAGCTGCACCTGATTCTGCAAAGATTTAACTCATGAGTGAGGAGAATAGTGTAGTTTGAACTGTATCACCCCTGACTGTTTTCCCAGTGAGAAACATACTTGTGCTCTCTTTCTACTCGATGTGAATGTGACATTGTGCACGTCTCATAGTCGTGCATGATTCTCCAGAGGAAAAACTTGCGTCTTCCAGTGAATCTACTGTTTTGCTTGCTGTAAATACCTTCATCTCAGATAAATGCCATTTTTTTTCCACTTAAATCCCCGGCAGTGCAAATGATAGCATAACAAGGCATTTATTTGATAAACTGTTAGTTTACTGTAACAGCCTAACTACAAAAGTTTGGACACAAATGCATGATTATGATGTTAGAGGCTACATTACTTTTCAACCTTATAAAGTATCTAATCTGCTGTGATGTGATGTAAAGACGTTTGTGTTTTTATATAAAGTTTGACTACGTGCCAAATGCTAATGTGACTTACTCATGTTATGCTGTTAATATAATGTGTTCTATATGGTATAGGTGAACTTGCTCAGACCACCAGAGGTAGAGCCAGGAGCTGAGGACACCGTCCGGGTACTAAACCTTACTATGGAATAAAGTAACGGAAAGATAAACACACCTGTCTCGGAGGACTACAGACAGTTTCTAGTCCAAACCTCCAGTAGTCTCTTCTGCTTCTCCGATTTGATCCTTTTAGGCTGTTTTGCTGTATGCAGGGCAGCCAGTGGAGGTACCCCAGCTTTCCTCTCAGTATGCTGTTCTGTTTACAAGATCTGACGTGCACGCACTGGGAGAGACGGCGTGGTTGCCATGCAGCAACCTTCAGCAACTGGCAGAGAAAGTAACGGAAAGTTTAGAAGCTAGTTAGCATTAGCAGCTTCCACCAATTTAAAAAAGCCTGGACTCGTACATATCAATGAGTGACATATTTTATCAAACCCCCCCTTTTACCACATTTATTTTTCCAAACAAGATGGAAATAATTTAAATTTAAGGAGAGGTTTTATTTTACCGCAGAAACCTCTTTCCCCTGCGATCCAGCTGCTAGTTTCCTTTTATTTTCCGCGTTTTCCCTCCAGTTTCTCTGCGTTTCATGGAATCCTGGGAAAGCTTCCTAGCAGTGTTGGCGTACGCGGGTCCGGGACCCGCTGGTCTTGGGGCACGCCTGTCCTCTCAGGAAAGCCGGCGCTTGGCGAGCCCGCTCTGCTCTGATATGATGCCAGAATACACACGGATCAGAGAACAAGAGAAGAAAGAAGAAGAAGAGGGAACACAAGTTTCTCAAAGAGGGCCAAAAGTCAGCTTTAATTTCCACTCAGATCAACATTTGAGTCTTAAAAGAAGTTAAAAATGATGGTTGCATTACACCAGTCCACACATCTTACTTTGTGGTGTTTGAACTACAGCTTTTAACAACTTAACACCTGGTCTATATCCTAATTCCACTGCTGCTGCAGCCCGCAGGGCAGGTAAGGGTTAACCTTCCTCTCTGCTTCGCTAAATGCTCACTGAGTTGAACAGGCTCAAACCTAGAGTTATGTTTAAAGAGTGGCACGAGGGATATCCTCTTAGTCTTTGGTTTTTCCTCTTTAGCTGTGTCAGGGTGTTGCACACTGTGAGGAAACTGATATTTAACTTCAGCGATTTTCTGCTTCATTGTTTCACATCTTTCAGAGTAATCTGTTTACATGGAAAAAGTTCTCTGGTTGTTTTTCACAGAGGCGAGTTGCTGTTTTGAGCCTCCGGGCTAATTTGAAACATGTGGTTTGGTGTTTGCTGTGAAGTTAGAAGACGTTTCTTTTTGCCTCTTTTTGTCTGTGAAACTCAAACAGGCGAATTGTGACTTTGCAGATCCACGAGCAAACTTTGTATGACACAGAACACACAAGACTGCTCGGTGAACTTCATACCTCCGCACAACTTTTTTTTTTTTTTTTCCTGTTTTCTTTTTCCTTTTCTTTTTTTAAAAGCGAAACAAGAGAGGCAGACAGACAGAGCAGAGAAGATTGGTTCCTGAAACTGTTGTTCTACCCTGCGATTGGTGGAAGCCTGTTGCTAGGCTTATGTCAGTGTTAGAGTGTTTTCTGCTTCCTCCCTGTGCACTGATAGGTCAGGTTCGAACTGGTCTGGTAGACTTCTGCCACTTGTTGAACATCCCCACAGTTTCTGCGGTTGTCTTGCGTCTAACTGCATGAGAAAACACAGCCGCCGCAGCGCTGAGACACATGTGCAGAGTTTACGCCTGGCTTTGCTTCCTCTCTAGTTTTTTTTTCTTATTAACTTTTATCGGCCTCTTTATTGGTTTAAGGCTGTTTTTAATTCTTTTGTACACCCATAAAGGGAAAAATTGCTGTTTCCATGAATGATTAAAGAAGTTGCAGCTGCACTTTGAAACTTGTTGAAATGTAGATCTTAATGGAGCTCCTTTGTTTTAATAAAAAGATACAATTATCCACCTCACCTAAGCTTCTGTGAAGTCGCCTATTGATCTTTCATAAACTCAACAAAGTTTCACTTTGTGGTCTTCTTAAGTGAAAAAAAAACTTTCACTCACTCTGTGGCTGACAAGTAGCTGTGAAAACTTGTTTTTCACCTTCATGAAACTGAAGTTGTGAATTTAAAGTGGGCACGATGGAAATCCTACAGTAAATGACAAGATTTCAGAAACAGAGCATGTCCGAACAACCTCTAAATCTACTCGATTCTGCTTGATAATCCGCTCTAGTTGTCTTTCCAGAAGATCAGTAAATATGCCCTGAAATTTATGAAAAATAAGATCAACTGGTACAAGAGTTGGTTTCATAAGCTGATATCAGGCTTTAGTGGTAAAACAAGCTGCTGTATACCGCCAAGATCAGTTACTTATGGTGGAAGCTAAACAGATGTCTGTCATTTCAGGACACATAATCAAAGCTACACTTAGATGAAGAGAGCCCTCACAAAATGACACTCAAGTTCTTTTTATTTGCGTATTAATATTGCAAATACTGTCTGAGATTAAATTGACCCACATATCTTTAAAAAACGTTCTTAAGGCTGTGTGTTTCAATCGACTTTGTACTCTTATATCACTGATAAGGACTTACAAAGTAGTCAAGAAATGAGTATATTGTAATTTTAAAAGTAGACTAATTGCATAATGAAGCAACTTCAGTTTTTTTCCCGTCATAAACAGCTTTTCCTCATGATCGGATGAAAAAACCAAACTTTTAACGTGCATGATTTTCCTGCCTGGCACAGTTCATGAGAATATTTTTATTGCTGTTAAAACCAGTGGAAATGTTTCCATTGTTCAGGCCCTTCCTCCAGCAGATAAGTATCTAAACAAATCCGAGATGATTCCTGCCATTTCCAGAAGTCGTCCCATTCATTGTAACTAATCTTTCCAGTGTTGTTTTTACTCTAATCTGATCCCCCATCCAGTATACACACAGACATCTGTACGACGACATCTTCAGGGTGGCACGTTCGTTTAACAGCTGAAGAGTCACTTGTTTATTCCCAGTGACGACAAACATGTCCTTCAGCTGTCCCCTCTCAGCAAATTGGTCCATCTTGTATTGTCTACGTTTTCTTTCAGCAGATACCTTTTTAAAAGCAGAATCTCATGCTCAAACTTAATGCAGATGACATCAAAGAAACGACTAAAGATGTACTGTAGGTCTTCCGACTTCCCCGAGACACCTGCGATGTGGTTTGTACATATTACACTATGTTCTGAAGCAGCTTCCAGGTGACGCGCAAGAACACACAAGCCAGGCAGTGCATAAAAAGCACTGGAGTGGTTTGTTGGTTTACCCATCATTTAGCATTCTTATACTGTACCTATCATTTTATTTAAGGGTTTAATCAGAGCCTCCGTCTGTGAAGGAGGATGTACAGATGCTAAGATGCAGAACAGGACTCCCCTGATGTAAAGTCTGCACTCTAGTCCGTGTGTGCTCTCTGACAATAGTGTTTGGGCCCGTCTGCGGGGACGGACCCCCAAGCCTAAGCGCTTTTATGTGAAAAGGTTTGGTGTGTCGTCAGCCCTAACGCTGACCGGCCTCTTCTGCAGCTTTGCTGAGCCATGGGGCTCCCGTCAGACCTGGGAGTGCTGACTCCAGCCCTGGGAACATGTTTACTACTGGCCTGCACCCCACCCTGTGGCATCAGGAGAGGGCCCGGCTCGGTGGACACAATGAACCTGCTGAATACGCTGCTATCCAGCTATCAGTGCGGGGGACTAGCAAGCGGTTGACAAACTGGCTAGGCAGGCTGACGGTGAAAGACTTGCCTTTTCTTGGCCTCCTGTTCAGCTCATTTCCAAATTACACTTGTTTTTTTTATGTTTTCAAAGTCTGTCCAGACACTTTTGCTGCAAAACTTGCATTAAAGATGAACCAGTAAGGCCAGTATTTCACAAAAGTGTGTTACTGGGGCTTTTTATAACTGTCTAAGTGTCTCTGAAATGCCAGAAGAGAAAATCATTGTTGTAATTTGCATGAGAAACATGAGACACAGACTTTTATGCACATAATAATAATGTGGTTGCTGGCATATCAACACTGCCACTAAGAATCTCAGAATCTCAAATGTGCTGGTGATGAAAAAAACAACCCTCATCTGAAAGAAACATTGCCCTGCATATTCACAGCATTTAGCGTTGCTTCTCAGTAGATACAATTCTGAGTAATAATTGACTGTGTGATCAGCAAACGCTGTTCTCCTGAAGCTGTTATTGTCAGGCTGGGACAAACAAAGCCATAAGATCTGCTTTTTCTTATCTCTGCTTCCTCCTGGTTTGTAAAGCGCTCCTTCGGCGTGGTCTGATTGGTGGAGAAACGCCATTATCTGCGGTCTGATGTGCGGAAAACCACCAACTGAAGGGCTGTTGTTGCAGCAGGTCCTGCAGCTCTCCGTCGAGCTGCGCTGATGCTCATCTTTGCTCAGTGGACCTCTACCTTTTTCTGCTGCTCACCAAGGAGAGCTGGGGGCTCAGTTTACAGCCTCCCCCCCATGCAGGCACACACACACACACACTTCTGCTCCACCAGTTCAGCAATAAGTCAATAGGGGTACTTGCTGCTGCTTGCTTGTTTTCATGCTCTTTACACAGATATGCACAGAGATAACACTTTTTTTCCTTCTACCGACATTACAAAAAAAAACAACCAAGAACTATTTTTAGTACTTGTGTGCCCAGTGTTTTGATGCAACTATTGATTTGAGTGATTAGGAAAGAAAATCAATCATCTTTAATCGATCGCAGGCTTTAGTTAGCATACAGAGCGCAGCGCAAAACAGTGAATTCAATCATGATCAATGGCAACGGGGAACAAAAGAAGAGAGAAGTGATGTTTTCTTAAAGGGAAGGGGGGGGGTTGGCCCCCCCAGCGCTCACGTTTAGGATCCCCCCTCCTTCCCCGTTTTCCCCTCACGCTTAGCGCCGCCCCTTACGTTTCCAGCGCTCCTATTGGTCGCCGGGATTCTGTTTTCGCCGCGTGATTGGCTGCTGAGCCCGTCACTCAGCCGAAGCTCGACTTATTTACCGAATGTATGAGCAAAAGAGGACGGTATTCTGCTGAGGGGCTGCAACAGCTGACGACCCAGCACTTTGCCCAGTGCCTCTAGGAACAAAGAGAGGAGGAAAGAGCCATTTAAATTAGATTTTTTACATTTTTAGACCCCTAAAAGAAGCAGGGTGCAGCGAGGACGCGAGATGAGGCACGCAGTCGCACCGTCAGAAAACGTGGAAAATAATTCTATCGCAGTGACACACTTGTTCAAGATATGCGCCCATTGTGAACGGCTCAGCAAAAAGGTAAGAGCAGGAAAAAGCCAATAACTGTGACTGAATGCTTTTCTTTTACAGTGCTGCAGACATCCTGCTGCGTGGCTTTAAAACGGCGTTTAATGTTTTTTTTTTCTGCTGTTTTCTGGCAATATTTGGCGTTTAAGCTGCAAACAACAGAAAACCGAGCTGCAGTGCAGTCTTTTGTCCGGACTTGTTTACGTGAGGGAAGAGTTTTGGTCATCGGTGGGAAAGAAAGCTGCATGTTTTTATGAATATATGTGTCGACTTTGGGTTTAAACCAGATTAAGCGTTTAAAATCATGTTTTAAACCTGGTGTCATGTCGGAATAAAGTGCGTTTATGGGACTTTTAATTCATTTGCTCCAGCTGCTTCATTGTGCGCTGCGGCAGTGTCCGCTAGACATGTCTTGACAAGCAGCGGAAAGTTACCGGACATAATAGAGACAATGTTAAGGTTTCCTCTGGCTTTTAATATTGCATGAAGGGCAAAATGGTACTGTGACTTTATGGATTTCTCACTTATCCTGACTGATTTTCTATTTTGATTGAGATTTTTGTGTCTCGTTATTGCAAGAGCTTCAAGTTCCCTATACACTAAAAAAACAAACAAACAAAAAAACAAATCTGAAATATTCAGTTCATTGTGTGTGTGTGTGTGTGTGTGTGTCAGGGAGAGGAGGGTGGAGCCGAAGCCACTTGTGGGAATGCTGAGCGTGGGG
>JBBDHI010000024.1:13675875-13689689 GCA_037177115.1 Craterocephalus stercusmuscarum
ACAAGAAATAAAAAAATACAAAAAGAAAATGATTTGCAAATCCTTAATTATGGTTTCATGCTTATTCTAAGCTTGATTCAACAAAAGCAACACATTTAAAAAAGCATCAGGGATAGAAGCAACATGGGAACAAATGTAGAAAGGCTTTTTTAAAGTCATCAACAGGACCTTGACCAGCTCTGCATCTTTTCTGAGGCATTGTAATTACTATGATGTAAAGATCCAGAGACTCCAAAGAAATCTCTCGCTCTCACTGCACTGCATTTAACACCGCATTAAAATTTCTCTGCATTGCACATCACTGGATTACAAGAAACTCTCCACTGCAACAAAAAGAAATATCCAAGTAAATAAACTTTTCATATAATGAAGATCCAGAAATGTCACATTCTTTGGATCTGAGCTCAGGTCCATTTAAAAATACCTATGGTCTATTTCATCAGATTTAAAGGGAAGGGGACCAATCAGATTATTCTTAGCATGTGGCTTTGTGAGTAAGAGCAAACAGGAAAATTTATTTATTCCAGAAGGTTTAGTTTATCAACAAAATAATGCAAAAACCACTTTACAGGTATTATATAAGCTGGATTTATAGAGTTGTGAGAGTTATGCTAAGCTGTCCGTGCCGGCTTTGCAGCATTTGTAACACAGGATTTAAATGACTTGCAAATCATTGCTTCTGTTTTTGTTCAAAGTTGGCACAGTGTCCCGACTCTTTTGAAAACAGGCCTGAAGGGGTTAAGAAAATCAATGTTCTGTACAAACTTATTTAAATGCAGATTTTAATTCATGCCATCCATATACCTTTGTTTTGCATGATGAAGTCCCGCACATCCTTGTACTGTGACAAGTTTCCATAAACACGGGCAGCTTCTAGCATGGCGTCCATACTGGAGCTAAGCAACAGCTTCAACATCACTTCCACAAGACAAAAGACAGAACAAGTAAGAAAAACTTAAATATTGAAGACACCTTTAAATCTTCATTTCAAATTCCTCACACTATTTGGTCTTACACTTTGCGATGGGGAGCCGATTGCGTCTGATCTCCGAGTTTGCCTCCTGGTAGAAGGACAAATTATTGATGGTGGCAGCAATATTCACCATCAGTTCCTCGCTCTCCTGCACAGACCTCAGCTCTGTTCCACCCACACGTCACATAAACAAACCAAACATACACAACACAAACCAAAAAACATCAAAAGGTGTCACGGTGACTCATTTTGGATCAGATGAAAGGGATTACCCGCACTGCTCTGTTAACAGGAACAACTCCGGTAAACATGATGTGAGAAGTGTAGATTGTTTTCCCGCTTTTACGTGCAGATTCAGTATTCAATATGACACTGACATCATGACAGCTGTCTGTGATTATTCTTGCTCTGATACAGATGCTTTGATAAGATAAAGGTCAGAGTGACCTAGTCTAACCAGCCATGACACTGAGCAGCTCGGAAATCAAGTCCTGATACAGCCCCAGATGTTGTGTTCTCGGCTGTAAATCGCAGATATTGCGGTCACGCTGTCAACTGGCGCTTGTGTCACACAGAATTTTGTTTCTCGTTCTGACTGGAAATGCCGCTTTGTCACGTCCGTCTCATAGCTCTGTAACAGAAATATGTTCAGCAGCCTGGCAAGAGCTCGATCAAAACAAGACATCAATCAATCCAGCTTGCTCTTTCATCCTCTACTGGAGTTTTGGTTTCAGCCTATATTCTCCTTAAGTCATTCATTTACATTTCTGTTTTCGACGGAGCGATCCATTTCCCGCGTCACTTTTTTTGTTTGTTAGTGTTTTTCACCATATTACCTCGATTTTGTTTATGTCTCTGTCTCAAATGCCGTGGAGCCAAGTGTAGGAGGAAGATAGCATAGAGGAGTTTTACACACACCTACGCACAAGTTCAACCTGTCCTGAAACCATCTAACCGCATGCGAGAAATTCATACACGCAAACCGAGTCGGCTGCAAGATGTGACAGAACATCCTGCTCGTGCAGCGAGGCGCCGCGCTCTCTCCAACTAAAAAGAAAAACAGGTAAACCAAAGGAGGTTGTGGTGCCTATTGAACACAAAACACAGAGCGGAGAGCAGGTGAGGGAGTAGGCAGACAAATGGGTTTTTACCAACGTCATCTTTTGTTCCCTGCATAAGGGAAATGGTTGTGCGCCTTACCTATCATTATCATAATGCACTGAAAAGTTAATTCCCTTGTATAACCTTGACACATCAATTAAAATAATGAAAGGAGAAAAGGAAATCGCACGGCAATTAGCCTTTTTCTAGCTTTATCCTGCTTTTTTGTTAAACATTATTGTTATTCTTGTTTCTGCTCACCCAGCGTCTCCATCAGAAGCTGAACGCAGGTTATGTTTGTGGACAGCAGTGGACCAACTGTGGGGTGGATGCACATGTTCGCCAGCACACGGACCAACTTCACCAACACGTCGTCCGCCTCCTTGGCATTGATGGGAGGAGTGACAGGCTCGCTGGAGCAAGAGGCACCTCTCTGCAAGGACATGTGCGGTGACGTTTCTTTCCTCTGGTAGGTGTTGTAAATGTGGAGCAGCGTTTCCATGCAGCCTTCACACTGGTAGAGCTCCTGCCGAGGCTCGTCGCTTTTGGATGTGAGGTTCCCCAGGGTGAAGAGGAGACGTACAACGAGGTCCTGTGGAGAAATGGAGATTAGCTGTTAATGGCATTTTCAATGTGAACACTGTAGGGATGCAATAAATGCAATAATGCATATTTCTAACTTCCATTGATCCATTTTCTGTACCGTTTAATGCAATTCAGGGTTGCGGGTGGGCTGCAACTTTTTCCAGCAATTATCAGGCGAGAGGTACTTCTAACTTTATTTAATTAGAGTACATTACGCAACATTGCTCAAAATGTGATGGTCACTCATTTACCTCAGAAAAAGCACCACCATGTACACTGCCTGGTCGAAGGAGAAAATCGCCACCCAAAAAACCCCCAACAACAACAAAAAACGGACATGCACTTTCATTTTTAGTGGACCGCCCTTACTTCTGATTAAGACGCCCATTTACTGTGGCATTGTTTCAGTAAGCTTTAATGTCACAAGATTTATTTCCATCCAGTGTTGCTTTAATTTTTCACCAACATCTTGTATTGATGATAGGAGATGATGCAAAGCCTTCTCTGTGATTTGACCCCTCTTAAAACTGACTAACATTTTTTCCATGATCATAGGATGTGTCTTTCGACATGGATGTCGAAACTACTCGTTGCATCTAGTGTGATTGAATAACTTGTTGCTGCCAGCTGAAAGATAATTGCCCATGCAGTAATTAACCAAGTGGAGGCTGGCACCTATTTACTGAGTTCAAAAACACTTAAAAAATGTGAAAAGAACACACACAGCAGGTGAGCCAGAACAAATGTTGGCCCCATAAATGTGCAATGACAATGGAACACTGGTATGAAGATGAGCGCTTGTCCAAGGACAGGGAGCTCATTAAACATCTTACTACGCAGTGTGTTTGCTCCATATGACATTAAGGACAAACTTGAGTCACAATATCATTAAAGACATGTTTTTTTATACCTCGTCTAACTCTCCTCCCCTTCACATCTGCATCACCTCCATCCATGTATCTTCTAAAGCTTGCCTCTTTTATTTTCCTGTCTCTTTGCTGGACTTTTTCCACTTCTCCTCGATTGATTAATTGTCATAGTAGACATTGTAGCGCAGATAAAAACGGATGAGCATTATATACTCTTGCTGTAGGCATGTTCCTCTGCTATACATAAAGAGTGAAACCGACACAAAAACAGGTTGAAAGCTTGTGGACTCACCTGTTTTCGATGATGTTTGCTCAGCAGTTTCAAAAATAAAGGGTAGCATTCATGAGTCTCGGCCAGAGCAAGGCGGCACTCAGAGTAAGAGGAGAGCTTACTGAAGGAGAAAGGGTGACAATGAATACCACAGGGCACAGTACTATCACAGCTCACTACGGTGCGCTTATATCCTTAAACTGCTATTAGATAAAGATCCCAGTATGACGTGCAAATAATATTTTCATTACCTAGGGCGTACACATTGGGACATAATCAGTTTTATCAGTGCTTAAACCTAGAGCATTTGCATGTTGGACCAGAGGATCCAGAGAAAGATGGCGGTGTTATAAAATTTAGAAATTCAGAGAATACTGAGCCTCTTGTGGCTTTTAAAAACTATCCCGTTTTGGTTCACATCATGACAGTGACACTTGCTTAAGAGTGCAGAGACCAACGATGAAGAGGATCAAATATGAAAACAATATGTGATACCTGTAAATTCTGGAAATGTTTGTACAGATGTCTTTGTCTTTGCAGTGGTGACGCAGTACCACGCAGAGCGCTGGCAGTACAGAGAAGGAAACAAAGAGCGGACGGGAATCAGGATGATCAGCAAGGTTCCTGAGGGTGGCTGTAAGCTACAGGGACCAGAGACAGAAAAAATGAAAGAAACTCTATATGTGTGTACACACAAAGACAACTGTCTGTCAGTGCTGTCTTTTGCCTGGTTCAGAAAATACGCATATATATATATATTTCAAGGCTGGCTGCCAGCCTGTGCAGCATGCTATACAGGGGAGCAATGGGAAACTGTTCAGTACTAAAATAAATCATTCTATCACAAGAAGGAAGCTATAATTTCCAACATGCGGAAGCGCTGAAAGCTGTGGAAAGTCATGGTGTGCTCATTTTCCTCCACTAACTGGATAATGAGTTGTGTTCCATGTCAAATGAAACACTGGTTTAGGATGTTTGTTTGGACCAGCTTATGTGGTCTGAAGCAATTATTTTCAGCAGAGTGAAACACAGCAGAGAAGAGTCTAATGGAACAGTGATAAACCAGACATAAACAAAAACATTAGTTAAATCTGTCTCAACAAAAAGTACATCAACCACAATTCACATTTGGTTTCTTTTTCCTGGAATGGTTTTCACTTCTTAAACTTCTGAGAAAAAGTTAAAGAACATACCTTACAGCAAAATACAATCTATAAGCTATAGAGAGAAAATTTCATCTGTGACAAACCTGTAAAAGGATGTGCCCTGCTACAGTAAGGTTGGCATCTTCTACTGCACAGAGCTTCTGGATGAGGTTTTGAGCTACACCAATGCAGTTCTTATCCAGCAAGAGCCTGAGGATTGTAGAGTTCCCAGAGATAAACTTCAAAGTACCGACACAGTACAGCAGCGCTTCTCCTGATACACATACTTCCTCCTGGCTCAGGACGCCCAGCAATGAGTCTAAACCACCAAAAAACACATCAGTTGTTACCACCCAAAGGAATATAATGACTGACTATCCTACAATAAGAGAAAGAGACTAAATATAATAGATAAAGTAAAATTAAACTTAAATAGAACAAATTTATGATGTGCTGTCCTGACCAATAACAGAGTTGTTCTTGAAGAGGATGTCATTGTTTTCACTTCGGCTGATCTGGAAGATGAGCTTACAGATGTTGAGCAGGTTTTTTCCACTGACACACAGCTGGGGAAAGAGAGGAAGGGAAAAAAAGGACCCTTTCACAGCTTTTACATTAAGCAGTCGCCTGACGGCTCTGTGATAGAGATGTTTGGCAGACACAAACACACACCAGCAAACTCGCAGACGACTCACAGCAAGGCAGAGCTTGGCAATGTGCAGGTTGAGCTGGGCAGAGTCGAGGTCGATGAGCCGGAACAGCGTTCGCAATATCCCCGACCTCCTCTTACAACGTCGACCGAGCATGTCGCCGTCTGCCAAGGTGCCGTGGAGACGGTCACACAAATCACACAGACGGTCCGTTGAGCCCTCAGAGCTGCCTGGCAGCACAGGCAAGCAGACATTTTAATAAGATATCGTGTCAAGTTCAGAAGAAAGTGAGAAAAAGACGCAGAGCACACAAATGTCCCAAAACTGAAAACATCCATTTGGGCTTGTTGGAAAGTGTGTATACTGTATAATGTATCATATAAATAGTGATCCTATGAATACAGATGGGTTGAAGATATGTTGTGGAGACTGAGTTAAGTGGAAGAGCTCTTCTTCATGTGTGTGAACATCAGTAACAAACTGGTTTGTCAAAACCTTTAAAGAGCTAATTATTCCCTTTTCTACTCCAAGAGCTTTAAGTTAAAACTCAGAAGAACAATCCAGCAACAGGCAGCTGACGCAGAGGAAGAGCAAGGGTGGAGTCTTTTCCTTGTTTTTGAGGTAAAATAAATGTTTTCCCTGCATAAATAGAACAGTGTCTGACTGTTTCACACTGAAAAGTCTCACACTTCACTGCAAATTCTCATCGAATCGAGGTGTTTTATGCATGAGCCAGAAGGCCCTTAGTACAATAAATATTTAATATTTATCTTTCAAATGATTTTTCTATTAAATTTGTAGTGAGTTAAAATATTTAAAGCCACAGATTCTATTTCATGGCAGCGAGACTGTGGTTTCAGGCTACGACGACTCTGCACAGATGCCAAACATAACACTGTTTTGTTTGTCTTTCTTCAGTGGGTGAAATGGCAGAGCTTTTTCATTTTGCGCGATTTTATGCATGACTATCTGCCAATGTCGAGAAATCAATTTCTCTGCCTGCTGGTTGGAAATGAAAAGTAATAAGGAAACACAGGCAAGAGGCTCAGACAAGAAAAGCTTGGCTATGGTAAGAAGACCTAAATCGTTGCAAGAAAAATGCAATATTGTGATACGATGAAAGATTTTTGTCATGACTCCCGTATTCCTTGACTTTGGATTTTGTTTGGTGGTTGTATTCATTGCATTGCACAATACCTGCAGCCACACTCTCCAGCTCTTCAAGAAGAGGAACAATTACATTATTCCACATCAGTGAGTCTGCATCCTCCTCTGTGCTTGTGGTGTTGTGACCATACCCCAGCTCTAAAATGTGCAGAGAAATTTGGAGTTAGCCAAATTACCTCCTGCAAACAGAAGCGACAGGCACGGTTCACAAGTTCACTGTCTTAAAATAAAACAGCAGGAAGTTTGATGCCACACTAAAAGGTCACAGCTAGACTTCCTCTGGTTTCTTTCTGTGCTGATGTGAAACAGTCTGTATGTGGGAATGTGCAATAAAAACACGTGTGGTGTGTGTTTGCGCATGCAAATGTCTGCAGTTTCACAAACAGACATGCATCTTTTTTTCAGAGTATTTGCATAACCCCTTGCTTGGTGTGATGCAGGAAGCTGTGGTTGCAAAAAAAACTAACAGCTCTCTCAGCTGTTAGCTCTTTGGTGGAACTTGGGCCCTTAGCAACAACATCCCAATCAAAGTTTGACACTTAGCAAGATCTGCTCAGAAACACAGCGAGAGGTGTGTCTTTATTTTTACTGAGACAAACTATTGCTGAATTACATTTGCACATGCCTGGACGTCTCAGAAAATGGGTTCTATTTCACATAAAACCACTGAATATTTAAGTAGCATGTTACATCTGGTAAAGTGGTCATAGCACATCTACGTCCTACATGCTGTGCAAATATTCCTGTGGGTATATACTGTAGTTGCACAAGTTTGTGAAAAAACAATGCATTGTACATCTAGACAAACCTGTTCCCCGCTCTTCACTGCAATCTGGGTCTCTGACTTCTAGGCCAACAGGCTGCACTATTCTACTTTTGAAACAAAGACAGAGAAAAAAAACACAAAAACAAATATTTTTATTTGGGTGTTTTGTCTTAGTTGGACATCAAATCAACAGTAATACTAAAAAGCTAAATTGAAGAATGAAAAACATTAAGTAAAAACATCTGAATGAGATTTGAGGACAGCTAAAACACTAATCTGACAAAAAGAAAGCAAGTTTACTTCCAAAGGCCACTAGGTGTCCCTGTTGCAGCAGAGACACATGGGCAGGTTTTGCATTCTTGTTTTGTGTGTGCATGTGTTTGCACATTTACAGGCATGTACATACGTCTGACTGTCTGCACATTTGTGCGTGACTGTCTTTATTTATTTAGCTGTGTGACTGTGCAGTTGTGTGTGGCTTTGGGCGGCACAAACTGTGATCCCTAACAGACAGGAACTAAGATCTCTGCTGTAACCAGGCTGTGGGCAGTCTGGTTAAAGCTGTTCGTGCTTTGTCACTGTGAACTGTCTTCACAGCCTCACCACCTCTGTGCAATAACGGTAAAGTGCTTCCAAAACCATGGCCAAGAGTTATGCTGCGCTGTGTTGTGGCTTGCCTTCTGCGTGTTTCTGCTACATCCTGCTGTACAAAACTTACTGGAAATAAAATGCATCAAAACTCCTGTAACTTCTGAAACATGACAGGTGCAGTGTGATAACACTGAATTAATTACTACAATTTGCTATTCTTCTTGTACTAATAAAACTGTGCTAATTTGATGACACCAATGTTGATATACAGTATGTGTGTTGTACCAAAAAAGACAGTTCCATTTGCATTTTAAGTGACCGCTAAAAGCTAGCACAAAAGACACATGCAGAGGGGAGTGCTGGCTGAGGCATGCTGCAGTGAATGTCAAGGGGCTTTGGCTTTGTATGATCGGATTAAGAGGCTGATAATAAGGCCTCTTTGTGTGATTCTGCATTCTCTAAGACATGACCTCATCCCTGTCTTAGGCCTGGCCAGTGCAGTGCAGTCACAATTCATGTTGCTGCCAGCCGTGCCCAGATGGGCACCCAAATCTAATAGAGAGCCATTTGGAGCTATAGAGCTCTGGCTTATTGGAGAAAAAGAACGTAGTGGAAGTGTAATCTCCCCTATCTTTACATCTCATCCAACCCATCATATTAATGTCATGGTGTTTCCATTCCCACTTGCAGTTAGGCTCTGATTCTCTTTATGTTTGTCTTTGTCTAACGCTTAACCCAAAAGTTCTTACACCTCAATTTACAGATAAACAGACCGCGCTAATTACTTGGGACCTACAGTAGCTTTGTCAGCAACAAGTTACACAAAAATAGCTTGTGAGAGAGGTGGTAGTGCTGCAGGCAATGGCCCACTTTTCCTGTAAAAGTGTTTTATAGTCTGTGCCCACCCCCTCTCGACAGCTCCAGCTGCCCCACCCAATCAATAAGTGGATAGATTGTAAATAGCCCCCCCCCAACCCGATATCATACCGAGAGTTATGCCTCTCGTGCTGTCACCCAGCTGATGAGGTCGGCAGAAAAAAAGCTCCTCTGCATTGTGAAGTTGTGAAAGCTGACACATGATAGTAATGACAGATAGAAGCTTTTTCATTGGGAGTAGAGCCTGTAAAGAAACCGGGTTTAATTGCGACAAAAGTATAGTGTGCAGTAAAGAACATGAGGGTTAAAAATGACTTGAATGTTAAAGTCAAGGATTTTTTTATGGCTTATTAACAGCTGACTTTGCTCAAAAGATCAAGAAAATCAGAACTGGAAAAGTCTTCCACTTTGGAAATATTTATGTATCTATTCTTTCAGAATATATTAATAATTACAAGCTCAAATTGTATTATTTTACCATGTATTTTATAACTTTGAATAACAAATTGAAAGTGAGCTTTTACACATTCTAAAGCTGTTAACTACTCATTAAACACTGAAAACTTACCAGAAATGTTTTAATTCAATGCTAGAATCTGTCAAATACATGCAAGTAAATTAGAAATAAAAGTAACAGGATCTGGGTACAAACAGATATATCAATATCATTTTTCAAGTATTTCCTGTTCATCGTTTTCTTGCATATCTAGAGTTACAAAAACATTACACACCAGACAAACAGAGAGGCAAAACAAAGAGAAAGACAAAGGGGGAACGGAGGGAGAGCGGGGAGTGGATGGAGGATTTAATAAGAGGCAAAAACGGGAGGCGACTCCATCTAGTAATGGCCACCCCTGCAACCCTGTGTGCCAGTAAATCTTAAATTCATTGTGCTGCTGTCATTAGAGTCAAAGAGAGGGAGTAGGAGAGGGTGGATGGGCAGACGGCAGAGGACGTATCATGCAAGTCAAACACAAGCCTTTACCTTTCACTTGCGGTTCTGCGTGGGCCAGTCTTCAGAGGACTGCTGTGGACAGCAGAGTGGTTTGCACTGGAAAGGTTTTTAGTTGACAACGGGGCTTGTCCCGGGTCTCTATTTAATCTCTCTTTCACTTAACACAGAAAGGAATAAACACGAAGTTAACAAGTTGCTGCTTTGCACTAAACAAATATTTCCAGTTCTATGAAATAAAGGGACGCCACATTTCCACAGGTAAAGTACTTTGTCATCTATGCTTTTGCCCGAAATGGCAGTCATTTTCCAGGCATGGGTGTAAATGAAATTGAGTCATTTTACATTCAAAACAACTGAATTAAATTAATTTGCACCCCCCTAAAGCCTAACCACAGAAAATGATGCAAATCAGATGAGATAAAAGTATATAAGTGGTTTCATTTAGAGAAGACTGCAGTATAAAGTCTCTGGTGTAAAGATTCCCAGGACTGATAACAAAATAAGTAGGAAGTGGTTTCTTGATGAATTTTATACCCATCAAACAAGCACAAAGTTTACTAAACTCATATCGTTATTACAAGCAAAACTCGAATAGATATTTCTAATATCTGTAATACATTTTTGTTACACAACTTTCTAGCCTCTGTTCTTAGTGAGTCAACCGATAGAGGAGATTTTTTGATACTCTTTACCATCTGTGTTTGCTTCCAAAGGCAGCAATGCTGTCAGAGATCCAGTCTTGAGGAGACGAGGCCGAGCTCCTGCCAGTCCCCTCCTCCCTTCCAGTGGGTCAGTGGGGGGTTTGGGAAAGGCTTTCAATGGATCATCAGCAGTACTAGGGACTGGGAACTTTGGTTTCTAGATCAGGAGAATCATGTCACTTTCATACAATAGTGTATCAAGAAGATTTATTCAAAATAAAATTACTTTAATGCAGGTCAAATGAAAGGCTCTTCTATTTTTTTTTTACCTTTGAACTGACATTTTAAGACATCATCCCAGAAATAGGTGTGCAGTTGATCAAATCATAAGCTGACAATTTAAGTGTAAGTTCAATTAACATGCTAATACCCTGATTACTAGATATGCACATAGAGTACCTGAATACTTTGAGCCTTTTGAAAAATGTCTTCACATATAAATGTGTGTGAAGGAACATACATGGTTCAGAGGTGAGAGACGAGTTCCTGAACTTGGCCTGGAGTCCGAAGCATCAAAATTTTGAGCATGAAGACTGGAAATTAAAAAAATGCAACCGTTTATTTCTACTTTCCACACAATCTCTGAACTCTGGACTATAGATAAATAAATGCATCTTTAATACATAGATACTATTTGCGACCAACCTAAAAGTTGACGGGGGTCTGTTGTCATGTTCTGCTTGACCAGATTTCCTCCCAAAAAGATGTCTGTGCTCATCTCTTGGAGTAAATGGTCTCTGGGTGGACTGAACTCTCACCGACTGCCGGGCTTCGCTGATTATCTCACCACATGTTTTTCTCAAACTGTTGCGCCTTGGGATGAAACTGCAGCAAACCTCACTTTTCTTCTCCATGGAGGTGGTCCAGGTCTGGGTGACATTTGCATTCAAATTCAGTGGCTCAGTTTCTTCATTCAATAACAAATGTGACATGGTCTGTCGCTGATGTGAAACAGTCTAAAATAGGTGATGTCTGAAAGAGAATTCTGAAAAATCTCCAAAACAAATCCCAGCAATACTTAAGGTGACTCCATTTTAAGTAAAATAACAAAATGTATTGCATATTATCAATGAAAATAGATGATTAAAGTGGAAGCACCGATTACTTACACAGAATATTACATGATTAGATTCAAGGATACAGATTACTGCTGCTACAAATGAATCTCTATTTACTTTATCCATCAAGTCGGTTAACAATTTCTTTTTCAAAACCTCACAAAACATTATTCAACCATCCAAACGGCAACATAACCCATAATATAATTCTTTAATCATCAGTCTAATTATCAAAAATCAAACCATTATTTTACCACAATCGATATAGAAATGAGAAAAACAATGCATTTACACATTTAAAACGAACAAAACTTTTAAATAAACGCTCTTAAGTTATAAAAATGCATCATATTTAATGAAATCCCAATGGTTTCTGCATGGAATATAACTAGTACTGCCAGAAAGATAAAAGCTAGCTAAAGCTACATTGAAATGCGTAAATCTTTAGACTAAGGAGTTTATAGGAATTAAGGAATATATGCACGATGCCTACAGTATGCTTATTGTAGTCACAATTTTACAATAAAACATTTCCCCTCGGTTTGTTTAGGTCTTGATCAGCAGCAGAGTAAACGAGGACGCGCAATCCCTTTGCGCGTTCATGTTCAGTTTCCATGGTGACAGAACGCCACCATACTTGTTTGAACAACAAATTGTACAGACGAAAAAGGACAGAAAACCCCAAAAAAGTCAAAGTTAGCATTTAAAACAGGAAGCTTGTGAGCTATTTAAGTGACTAGCTGTTCAAGCTTTTACTTGAAGAAATAGGAAGCGTTTCAGGAGACTGAATGAAACTCTATCCTCTGGTTAAACACGAACAATTCTCACACTCACCACCAACTCAGCGGGTTCAAAGTCGAGACAGATGACACTGCAGGTTTTAAAGAAAAATTCAGCCAAAACAAAAAAACTTTGACAACTGGAAACAGCTCCAGACACAGACAGACATTTTTCAAGCACGCTGCAGGCTGACTTGAAGATGCACGAGCTCGAACGGGTCCCTTCTGTCGCGTGACAAGGTGACGTGCTGTGGTGGTTGTGGGTGAAACCAGAAACTCGAGCTCCATGCGGTTCATTAAAAGGACTTTTTTTTTCATTTCTAGTTTTGTTTTGAAACAATTGTCCTGTACGCAAAAATTTCAGTGTAATACCGGGGGAAACTTGAGTCTATAAAATGAAACTTTTGTGCTAGAAGTCGTAAAAAAGAAGGGATTGTACAATTTTGAATTCTGATAGCCTATTATAATGCAATTTACTGTGCCTATGTAAAAGGTGACTGTAAAACGGACCTTCTGATGCTGTACGCCAGGAATGTGTTAGACTTAATGCAGATTAGGAATCAATAAACAAAAAATAGGCTATATTTAAAAGAATATAGCCTAAGCACCACTACTATGTCTTCTTTATGGTTATGTATCAAAAAACCTTTCACAAAACAACAAGAACACTAACATAGGCTATTTAAAAGTATCTAAAGACTTAGTCTGCCTAAACTTTGAGAGAAGACAAGTCCATAATTTAGGAGGCCCTGGCAGCAGAAACCAAATCCCGGCTTTTTCCACACACTGCTACTTGGTCTCCATCTGCAGGTCCTAAAGGTTGGAACGGCAAATACCAGGTCAGTGGGTCCAAGATATATTGAGTGGGAAATCTATTTAAAGCTTTAAAGTGAGCCAATGAGATTTGAAAATCAATAGAAACTCAAACATGAAGTCAGCAAGAGAGGCAAGCACAGATGTGCTCCTGTGTGGTTTATTTATGTCTAGAAATGAGTAGAGTCCTAATCGATAACTGGAGACCCCCTTCATTATAGCCTGTCTGATTTATACACTATAAACTTATGGGTTAAAAAATTATCACCATAATATATACAGACTTATGCAGTGATCAGTTAAACATAATATAGATAAACAAACTATGTCACAGATGTCGATAAACTCCCATTAGACTCTGACTTTCTGTTCTTTTAAAACAAGGATCAAGGACTTTCATTAATTTAACTGCACTCAAATATATGCTAATGCGTATTGCATAAAGACTATCTCACAAGTTACAGAAAATATTGCAGCATCCTTACACAATTTAATGAAGACAAGAAACACAAAG
>JBBDHI010000024.1:13705646-13725005 GCA_037177115.1 Craterocephalus stercusmuscarum
GATAGATAGATAGATAGATAGATAGATAGATAGATAGATAGATAGATAGATAGATAGATAGATGGATACAACAGTGATAAAGGGTATGAAGGTCTTGCACATGTGTCATGTGCTACATTAGATTCAGCTTGTTTTATGTTCATGGCAGGTCTAACCTGCTGCCAGCCTGTTATCATGAATAATAGCAGTGGAAGTCAAAAGCCACTGAGGCTTCCATCAGTCTTCGGTGTAACCAGGCAGTTTTTTTTCTTTTATGTTGAAATTCCTGTTACTGATTACATAAGCCATTTTTTGTGGTTCATATGTTGTTGGAAGTGCAATCTGACCACATTAAAAAGTCATTAGATAAACTGTAACATGTCTCCGATCTCAAAAACAGACCAGGAAACAAGAGTTCAGTCACAGGTTATGAGGTAAACAGATACGGTGATGATGAAAAACATAAGACGGAATATCTAATATTAAGCCTAAAATGGTATTTTTACAATTGTTTTAATCATATCGTTGCTATAATGAGCTGTGGGTCTGCATTTATCCCCTCTTTTCTTGTATGTCTACATTGACAGTGGTGATGATCATGAATTTTAGTTTAGTTTAGTTCTTTTCTATTTCAGAAGTTTTTTTCTATTTCTTTTCTGCTACTTTAATTGCTCCAATTTCATGTTTTTTGCACCTTGCTGTAATGCATTTCATGTTTTATGTAAAGCACTGTAAACTGTCTTTTAACAGAAATGTCTGATGCAAACTTTGCCTAACATTTATAATGAGCTGAGGATACAATACTCTAGTCATCCTTGTATTAGAGCTATGGCTTGACTAATGTAAAAAATGAAACAAAATCTGTCTTCAATGACAAGGAGATATTTTATAAACACAAACAGCTCCATGATTTTTGTAAAGCTAACAATTTTGCCACGATCTATGTGATTGCTTTCACCTGCTTCCAATCTGTGACTCAAAGCCTGTATATATATCTGCTGTAAGACATTCCCTTTTCAGACATAAATGCTACCAACTACAAGACGTAAGCAACGACATAGTTTCAAAAGCATTTCTTTAAAACTTCAGTCCATCAGCTGACTCATCTCAGCTGTTGTACTGTATCTTGGTTTCTTTTTTCTCAGGTGATAGCAGGTTTTGTGGTCTGGCAGGCGTCATAATGGATGAAACTATGACTCATAATCTTGGTTTACAATGGGTGGCAACAACATTATATAATGTACTACCTGGTCTGCAATTTCAGACCTTGAACTACTGTGTACCTGAAGTTTGATTCAAAAGATGTAGCATTGTTCCCACACTTGTGACAAACAAGTTACCAACCAGATCTTAGTTGCAGTAATAAATAACATGGATCCGTTTTACTGGTTACATGGATGAAAGATTGCAAAACAAAAAGGAAATAACATGAGTTAAATAGTTAATTTAGAGGTTTTAAATGAGCATATGCTAAATAAACCATTACCACAGCTAAAACATGTGTCAACTGAGAGATTTCTGATAACTTCTGCTGTCTTTTTTACTTACCGAAGTCTCATGTTTGCCAAAGAGGTCTGAGTCATGATTAGCCATGCATTATGAGCAACAAATAAACACAAAGGTACATGTCTTTATGACACATGAGTCACGTGGCACCCAGAGGACGAGAAAGAGCTACTCCCTCACAGGTAGAGTTTCACCCTACTGTGACACTGGGAGTAATCTAACCACACTTGTTTAAAAACACCTCTCGCGTGCCAAATATATGTACACACAAAAGCAAACATGAAAACATTTGTAACATAATGCCTACAGTACATAGTTTATTGTATTCAAATTAACCATAGAGCGGATTTCTGGTGGCATATGCTTGGCACAGAGCAAACAAATTAATGACTTTCTTGGTTAAAACACAAGACTCTTACAAAATACAAACCCTCTGATGCAGAGGGCAGTGACGAATAATAACCGGGAAACAGGGTGTGGATGATGAGCAAATACAGAGACATCCATTTTACATGACATAAAATCAGTCTGCGTGACAACAAAGCCAAACAAAGGTCACAAATCTATTTGTTTGCTTTTAAAATATGAGGAAATAGCTCGTAGATATAAAATGAAAATGAAAATTTGAAAAAAAATTTATGATCTGATGAAAATGAACATAAGGGAAAAGATAACGAAGATGCACACCTAAAACAAACTTCAGATTTGGATGGGCTGTTGTTTCCCATAAAGCAGATGAGTATAAAGTTGTTTCCAGCCAATAACCTTGCTGACCTCATATAGACTGGTGTTACTGTTGCCAGACCAGGCATGTTTGTCAGATGATCAGCTGACTGGGCGCTCCCATCGAAATGTGGCTTTGGTAAAACATGATGTGGGGAGCTTGCTCTTTCAGACATAAAAGTTGAGTATTTTGAAGTTAGCAGTGAAGACAGAACTCTGCAGCTGCTGTTTTCTTCACTTCATCCTTCATAACATTCAGTTTTTCCTGCAGGATTGCTTGAAAACAGCAAGAAAACTGAGAAGACTTTCTGTTTGTTTAAATATCTTTTGTATATTCAAGTAGAGCTGAAATTCCCGATGCGTGCCCTGGGTTTAGTAACAAAGACATTTTATACTGACAAAGAGAAACAACCATAACAAAAAGGAAACCACTCAGCTCTTGGAAGTAAATTTGATTCATTAATCAAAGTGATGAAGTAGTTTGTCTTCTATTTTAATGATTGCTTAGATGAATCATCCAATTACATACAATGATTGGACACACATTGATGCTTATATTTCTGATCATCTGCTACTTTTATTTAACGTTGTAAAATGAGCAAAAATAAGCTGTGACACCTGCAGGTACCGCATTATTCACTTTACAGGATAACCCTGCTTTAAACACCCCAATGTTTAATAGAGTGTTAGGCATTTAATTTAAATTTATTGAAAATTACTTACTACACTGATTGTATTTAACCGATAAACCCAAACTTTCATTATATCTCAATATATTTCTTAAAACCTCAGAATCCACAGTGATGTAAAGAGTCTTTTAAAACCTCTTTGAAGCTAGTCACCCAGCTTTACTCTGCATTTTAACTCATTAAGCAACATCCATTAACATCTTGGTTCAGTTGCATGACACCATGTGACTTTGTGATGATGTAACATTTCCAAAATGGCAACGCCCTAAGACAAGTATTCGAAAGCAGTCCTTCAGTGCGTTTAACATTTATAATGCGTCAATGGCACGTCATAGATTGTATTTAACATGTTACAGCCACATGTTCTGAAAAAATTTACACGAAGCAACCTAGGAAAATTGGTCATAGTGGGCTTTTAGCTCTAAAATAGTCAAGGAGAATGTCAAAATGCTCCAGGAATTAACCTGATCCATTCATTTTTCTTTATTTCTTTGTGGTGAGTGAAAAGCAGTGGTGTAGTCCAGGTACTTATTTTCCAGTCAGCATTGGGTATACCCACTTCTAAACCCCTATGATGTGCACCATTTCTTTTTTTTCTGCAAGCCTAATTATCCTTTTTTTTCTCAAATAGGCTATTTGTGAATCCATGGCCCATCCTACTCTGCCTCTAACTGGCTAGTATTTACTGGGTAAACTGGTTAACTCTGAATTAGGCATGAGGACTGATGAGTCAAATGCAGAGGTGGGTGAATGTCCTCACAACTGACTTTGTTATTGATGGGGCCACATAAACATGAAATTTTGCGACCATATGATCATGCATCAGAAACTATGCGACAAATCTTACACAAAATGCTGTTATTTGGGTTACTTTTTTTTAAATGGGCAAAAAGTCGAGAGTACACCGACAACAGTGTTGAGAAGATGTAACACATGATGTGTTTCCATAAATGCAAATTAGTATTTATGTGTATTTGTTAGTCCGCAGTAATAACTTTCTGATATAAGACTTGATGTCTGATGTGGGGGGAAATGTTGCCTACTGGGATATATGAAGGAAAGCAAGTTAGAGGGATTATAGTGTCAGAGGGTGTTATGTGTTAGTATCTGGCGTGGAGGCCTGGGGGAGATTTCAGACACGCAGCACTCTGACCTTCCTCCCTCCCTCCCTCCATCCCTCCCTCCCCCATCCCCTTGGCTTTACAGTACATTTCGCAACAACCAGGCAAAGTACCCAGCCCAGTGTCAGGTATCAGAGGGTCGCTGTATGTCTGCTCCCATTTAAAGCAGCCTCGTACAAAACAAACATTGCGAAAGAGGATTTCTAGGAAGTCCAGCAGAACTTAAAGTTGTTTTGGTTTTTGGAAACCCACCACCCACCCCCTCACAAACTGACTTGGCGAAGACATGTACGCTATGCAGGGAGTATGAGGTTAAATATGTACACAGACAAGTACTGCAACACACACACTTGTGGATTAACAACACATGTAGGCAAGAGCTAGGAAATTGAGAATTCCTATGATGGGTATATTATTATTATTACACTGGTCTAACAAACAATGCAGAATTATGACAAGGACACAAGCGTGGAGCCTCACCAAGCTTTATTTACATGCGCACCATTTCTTATACAAACTAGATTACAATTCAAAATGGAATACACAGGAAAAATACCCACTAACATTGAGTTGAGAGAAGAAAGATTAATAAAGGGAAAAGTTCGAAAGGGGTGTACGGAGAAGAGCTGGCCTGGGTTTCCTGACAAGAAAAGATTATAAAAGGAAACGTCCAAGAGGTCATTAAGGTATCTAGTGGTATGTCTATTTTTTCTCTTTTCTCAGCTTTAAACCAGCACGTGATGTGCCGGGTGTGTGTCTCGGGTGTGAGAGGAGATCAGCTGTGCTTGTATGGAGCTGTAGCATCGAGTGGTTGCGTGGAAGGCGAGCTCTACGGTGACAGTGTAAACTATCTGCCAGAAGAGCTGAAACACCGAATGTAGAAAATGTCAGGAGCATTTCTCTTCAAAAGAGATTAGCTGTTTATCAGGGATAAATAACCCGTCTTTTAACAGAGGATTACAGCGTTCCCCGTGTTCATCCTGTCAGTCATCTTCACAGGATAACTAGTGAAATGAAAGCAGTATTTATTACAATCAGTGTAGATAAATTCCTGATGCCTCGCAGGTCAGGTGATGGCTCAGGATCCTCCGTGTCAAAACAAATGATAGATAGTGTTCTGGAAATTTTAGATGTAAAGAGGTGTCGGATATTCCAGCCTCATGTCAGATGACACTTTTACCACGTCAAAGGTCTAACCAGCCAGTCAAGAGCACATCAAACATCCACTAAGAAGGCTTTGCATGTGTCTACATCTATGCGCACACACTCGTAATAATAAACCCATTAAAAATGGTGGATGGTGCAGGAGCTCCTCTGTAAGCCCTGATTAAATTAAAAAGGAACAGAGAGTGTGTTTGAGTGCTGAAAATGCAACTTCACTCTCTGTATTACAATTTCTGTCAAGGGACGGAACCACTGGATGGGTCTTAAGGTGGCATGAGCTCATGAACCAACCCTCTGACAGCACAGCAGCCAACCATGCTCACCCACTTCTCAACCTTGGCCTCAAAATGATATACACAAATCTGTACACTATTATATACAGCAGGGAATACACTTCATGTCACTACCCCCAAAACAGGCAAGGGGTACCAGGGTTTCCAGATGCTACAACAATGGCGTTTGTCCACCATTTTTCAAAATCACTGGTAACAGTGTTCCCTCCTACCTGGTGTGTAACGTTGTTCAATGTTTCTTCAACTTTAGAGGTATCACAAAATCCAAAGGTCAAGTACTACATGAGTATATAAAGACATACAGCGAGTATATATGCATTTTCACACAATTCGTAATGCATAAATACATACATGCATACAGTCAGCTGTGCTGTATGCACCGCAAGGGATTACACAACCTCGTGAGATTATTTAAACTGAAATGAACTCGGTAGTTAAAACACATACACACATTATTATATAAGTTGGGAGATACAGGAAGTTACCTGCAGGAGCACCAGGCGTGTCCATGAGGAGGGATGTGTGAGTGTGTGCGTGCGTGCATGTTTGTGTGTCACGAGTTCAACAAGAGGAAAAAAATAAAAGCTGACAGCAAAAAACAAAAAAAAAAAAAAAAAAAAAAAAAACAGACATGCGTGAAACGATCATCCTGATGTTTTTCCTCCTCTTCATCTTGACGGCCAAAAGTTCACAGGTTACAAGTTCACAAGCACAAAGTATTAGGTTTTATTATTAAGAAATGTCATATGAAATACCATTCAAATATGATTTGATGTTCTTTTTAAGCGGGAAGCCTCCCTTTCCCCCCTGAGTGATTTTGTATATGCATAACAAGCCCCACGCGCTCATGACAAGAAGAGCTTAACAGATCCCTGCTATCATATTTTTCTATCTGTGTGTAATGTATGTGTGTGCACGAGTGATTTGGCTGCCAGCATATCCTACTGTTTGTTTCAAGTAATTTGGCAATATACAGAAATAGCTTATCGTTTTTTCTCAAGAAACAAATGGCTTCCAGAGGAATGAGCCTATAACCCTGCTCTGCCTGCCGTCTTCAACCTTGCCGTGCTACTTGTGGCTGCAGCTCTCCGCTTCCGCAGGTAAAAGCATTAAAAACAAAATGCACGGCATGCTCTCGGGACAGGGTTCAACACTGTTTAAATAGCACCTGTAGTGGTGTGGAAATGTTCACAACCCTAGGACACAGGTATTCATTTTGGCTACATCATATGCTGTGATAAACAACTGCAACAGACTGCACAGGAAGCTATGAAAACCAAAAAAAAAAAAACATAGACAAGATCTTTTCTCCTCCTTCTTTTTATGTACTTTGATGTATAGAAAGGATAAATTGTTTAATGCAGTATTCAACTAATTATGATCTAGTCCCTGCTATGTTGCAGGTATTTCAAATTCTAGCAGTGTAGATTAACAGAACAGTAAGTGCATGGCATTAAAACTGAGGAATTTCAACTTCTAAGGTTTCTGTGGTTTTTGTAAAGTGTCAGTTTGTCTCTATGTGTATATGCAAGAGCTGTATGCGCGGCCACTCAGCGAGTGAAACCCTCCATTTCTACATCTTCATTTCACCAATACACCGATTCTTATTGTACAGACAAGTATGATCCAAAAACAGTTATGATAAAACAGAAACCCAAACGAGAAACACTGAACATTTAAAATTACAAAGAACATAGGGATCCCCCCCTCCCCCTCCCTCCCCCCACGTAACACATGCCAGGAAACCACTGGATCAGATTTACACGTCACTTCTTGATTTTTGTCCTTTTTTTTTTGCCTTCAGTGGGAACATCTGCACCTCAATCCTCTTCCATCTTTGCTTGATATTTAGTCCTTGAATTCTCCTGGCACCCCTTCTGATAAGCAGTGCCTTAGATATCGACAGAGTGTCAAAGAAAAATTGCATAACTCTAAGATTCGAGTGAGTCTGTTGTGATTGTTTAACACAGATGTGTTGCGTTGGTTCACAGGAGGCTTTGAGGGCTGGTGTGGAGCATCTCTAGACTCTGTCGTTCATGGTTCACCAGTGTGGGAGTGAAGGTAAAGCTCGCAAGAGGAAGTCTTCTTCTGTAAACACAGGGTTTGTATTTTTACATTGTGCTGATGGCAGGTTTGGCAAAAAAGGATGTTGTGTGTCTGACCATCTGTTGCACCACGCGGATCAGACCTGGAGACATTAAAGACAGTAAATTTAATACATTTCAGTATTAAAAAAAATCTTCAGTGCTGTTGCTTTAAAGTCAAAGACTTCAAATTTCTAGCGAAGCATGGCTCCAAACAGCAGAAGCTAGTTTTTACTGCTGTTGCTTTTTATGCAATGCAGGCGCTACATTAGACGTTTATCTCAACAGAGCCTGCACTTTGGAAATTATCACAATATGTTCAAGGATCAGTAAAGCTGTATGTGCTTATGGAAATGCAAAAGTACTCATTAAGCAATGAATAACTTACGAAAGTAGCATTATAAAATAGTACTGCAATGAGTTACTATTTGTACCCACTGCTGTTCAATGCATGTTTAAAGTCAACAAGTTCAGTGACATCATGGCTCAGCCCTTATCATTGACACTATATCATTCAGCTGAATCTAAAAATCTGCCTTGTTCTGTGTGAACACACACTGACGAGACGCTGAGCTCCCTCTGTTTGGTCTGGCTGAATTACTGAAGCTGAACGATGACCTCTGTTTTTGCCCTGACAATGTGTGAATGCTGTGTGAATAAAGCAAATGAAAGAGTCCCCTCTGTGAAGCTAGACGTGTTGACCGCGAGAATGAAAAAGAAAACATTCACTACTGTTGGAAATGGGGGGGTTTGTTGGATCTGTAAATCCCTGAATGCAGACATCCAAATACGTCTACCTTTGCTCAAATCTCAGACATACACACCTGCTTGTTTGTCCCTTCTCAGCCAGGAACCCAGCTCTGAGAGGTCTGCTTGGTGTTTGTGAAGTTGCCGACTCCGTTCATGTTGACCAGGGAGTCGAAGTTAAAGTCCAGGCCATCTGCATCCATCAGCTCATTCTTGATGATGGAGTCCATGTCACACTCCAGGCTGCCACTGAACATGTCCAGGTCCAGATCTGTAGGGAATCGATCCTGACAGACGCCTCCACTGCTGCTAACTGTCCCATTCAGAAAGATTGAGGGGTCGATCTGCATCGAGGAAGACCCGTTTCCTCCTAGCGGTGAGAGCAGGAGCTGGTTTTTGGCATTAGCCAGAGTGTTAGCCTCATTGACAAGGTTCAGGCCCCCGTTCAAGGACCTTAGGGAGCTCTGGTTGTGGTTGTTACTGTGCAACAAATCCTTTTGGTTGCCTGGAATTCCTCCGGTGGTCCCAAAGGTCATTACAGGATCATTACGAAGCATCAGACCACGGCGGGAATTCTGGGAAATGATGGCAGCTGCGCTAGCCTGAGACATCAGTGGGTCAGACTGGGTCATCATCACATCGCTGTGACTGTCAGAGTTGAGCAGGTCTTGCAGTGTCTGGCTGCCAAAGTGGGACATGCTGATGGTGGAAAAGGACGTTTGCTTGTTCTCCTGGATGGTCTGCATGGGGGACGAACGCAGAGAGGAGCCCGTTGTGTGGGGGCCGAAGATGGGGTTGCTGTAGCCATTGCTTCCACCATTAGAGGAAGAGTTGGAGGATGGAGAGGAAGTGGAGGAAGGTGAGCCTATGCCATTGGGTTTAGACCCAAAGTTGAACCCTGAGGACCCATTTTGTGGGGTCTGGCTGGAGGTTGTTGGTACCAGCTTAATGTTATCCAGCAAATCATCCATCATGCCATGCCCATCATTCAGGTTCATTGTACCTGTCAGGTCTGCCAGGCGGGGCAGCTCAGCGGGTGCTGCTTTCCCATTGGTCAAGGTGTTCCCGGGGGACAATGCCCGGCCAGGACTGGAGTAAAGCATGGGCGAGAGAGGAGGCTCATCATCAGGCACCTCATCTAGCTCGTGGTTGGCCAAAATGGGTGAGAGACGGCCACTAAGCGTGCTGGCGTTGGAGTTGGTGCGAGAGCGGAAGTCAGTCCAGGCATCCAGCTCCTCGCTGCTGCGCGATGTGGGGCTGCCGGGCCACTTAGACAGGCCTGAGGGGCTGTCAGCACCGCCGTCGCCAGCTGCAGCCTGCAGGGCGGCCTTCTTCTTGGCAGCACGGCCGCGGGCAGACTTCGTGTACTTGTTACTGTTGTCCATGGAAACTGCTCGACGCCTCGGAGCCTTGCCACCCTTTCCGCCCTCCGGGTTGATCATCCACCAGGAACTCTTTCCTGTTCCCTCGTTTTGGACACGGATGAAACGACTGTGGAGGGAAAGGTTGTGCCGGATGGAGTTCTGCAACACAAAAACAGATAAACAGACTTTGATTAATGTGTACAAAGAAATGTTCAAATAATTAAATTGTTGCTTGCATTCATTTGTTCTGTCCAGCTTTTAATTATAACAGAACAACAACCAATAAATCTAAAAACATAGATTGAAAGATGATCCGGGCTTTTCTATAAATGTAAACAATCTCTGTCTGTCACTACAAGACAAAAAAGACAAAAAACATGGTGTGAGTTACTCGTCCTTTAAATATAAACAGGCGCACATTAAAATAAAGCAGAAAATAGTGCTGATGTCTGTATTGTCCCTGCTGTAGCTTTTGTATCGTGGGTATGAAAGAGAAAAGAGAGACAGCAGACTATAATCAGGCATTTCTTCGATTATGAATGACACAAAGAGCCTCTGTGTATCAGGTCCTGTGTGTTTTTGTGCAAGTCTCGGCTGCCTTGCATTGATCAACTCTAAGCTGATTCCTGGTGAAAGCCGAAAAGGTTCATTGTGGGGAAATTGGTGCACATGACAGCCCCTACTAATGATCAAGAGCTTTATTCACAACACACAGATGTATGCATACATTAAAAGCTCAAACTGTAACACAACAGCCCTGCTGAATCACTTGTTGTCCTACTGCTGACGCTGTTTCCACACAGTTGTTTGTCTCCTGCTTTCCTTTTCAGCAGTATATATGTATATGCATCTGCAGAAGCCACAACTTTCTGACATTTATGACCGCTTAACTCTTATGCAATTACCAAATTAAATTAAACTGATGTCATCGCTAATGATTTAAATCATTTAAATTAGGTCCATCGCAAAATATAATAGTATTTTTTTCTAGCAAATTTGAATAAATATCTGGGAATTTTAGTAATAAAAATGTTCTACTAAACAATAAAGTAAACATCTTAACATAACACTGTGTTTCACTTGTTATTAAGAACATATCAACCTGATATATTAGCATGCTGTATATTCTGTTCACACTTGGCATTCATCTGTATTGCATAGTTTGATCACAGCAGACAGAAACAGGTGTGAGATGACCAAAGATCCACTGAAGATGTAATCAAATCAGTTTAGTGCCTGGGCTGCACATGCCTATGTATTTTCTCCTTTTTGCTGGGGTACCAGTAGCTACTAGCCACTCATATTGCAGAACATTCTTGGGCATTTTGTGCGTAACCTGAGCTTTTTATGTGGGGGATTGTTGGTCTATGGTAACACACCCAGTCAGCTCTGGATTATGGTTAGAGTAGATTACAAAAATCAAGTCTTCTTAAAAAGACTAAGTCTGGAATATAAACTTCTGCACAACTAAATGTATGTATTTTACATTAAACTATACTAACCTTTAAGCTCAAGCCACAAAAATCAAAGTGATAAACCTAGAAGTAATAGTCGAGTAAAAACCAGTGAGAGTAAGTTTGGTGCCTTTGAGCTGAGTTAAAACAAAAGCTAAAAGTCAGGACAAGATAATAAAGTGTCATCAAACAATGAAGCAACTGTTATTGTTCTGTTTTATGACGGGTTACCATTGGTATGATATTAGGGATTCATAAAACATGTTTATGTGCTGGTTTGTTGAAGGATTGAATGATCAAAGCTCTGGTTAGGCAGTTATTTAAGGCTTGCACTTTCAGCTTCACTCCATCCCTCGGTCCTACCCATGTACATGTCCATCTGGACAACTCTTCTCTCACCCACACAAACACACTTGAGGCCATCTGGTTACTTGAGTGGACATCATTTTATGATCCTTTTCTGGATGACATAATGATGAGGCATAATTGTTAAAACAATGTGGACATCCAGCCACATTCTCAATTTTCACTTCACAGAAAAGCTGGATACACGCTTTCAGACTGGCCATGAGCACTGATTAAATATCCCTCCTTTTATTTTGTTTCCTCTTCTTGTGCCCTACAATCCACTGACGGCCTTGTTGAATTTAAGTTGATTCGCCTTAGTCTCCCTGTCTTTCCATCCCCCCTCCCTCTTCCGCGCTTTCTGTTGTTTCACAAACACACAGCTCTTATGGGCCCTGAGGGACTCTGGGGCTATGCTATATCCTCCCATATAAACAACCCGACCGCCATCCACAACATGCAAGCATTTCTTCCGCCCCATTTTCCCTCCTATGTATATTTTAACTCCCTAAAACGAAACACATTTCTGGGTTCAAACTAGCAAGGGCCAACATTTTCAAGTCTTTGTGGGAATCAAAATATTGTTTTCCAGGCAGCGGTCCTGTCATTTCTGGGCAACAGTTTACAGACAATTAGGTCTGGATTGTTATTCTGGTCAACGGCAGTTCAGTCAGAGAGCAGGGAGAGCTGGTTTAAGTTACATTTCTGAATGCTACGCTGGAAAAACAAGGCAGTTCGATCTAAGGAGCCAAACTGAACCCATGACCCTCTGTATCTGTGTACACTTGTGTGTGTTTGTGTGTACAGCCGTTGTGTTGAATGGACTGGAATTGTATCGCAAAAGCTGTCTTGTGACCACAACTGTGCATTAGCAAGTCCATAAAATGGAGCATCATGAATGGTGTGTGCATGTTTGTGAATACACGTTTCTCAAGTGTGTGAAAGTGTCTATGTGTGTATTCTGAGCCATGAGGTAAGATTAGAAGAAAATACCAGGGAGACCAGTGTTTATCCTCTGCCAGCATCTCTTGAGGAATGACATAATGCTGTTTTATTACCAAACTTTTTAAAAACACACACACAGAGACACACACACCGGGTAAGTGTTTCCATCTGATGGGAAAATGTAAATAATGGCAGAATATAGACTCTGAAAGGGGAGAAAAAGAGGAGAATGGGATGAATGAAAAAGGAATGAATGGAACTTGAGTTTCTTCCCCCCACTGCTGTAAACTCTCACCTGGCAGCCCCTGACACTTCATCATTCCCTTTTCCCTCGCTTCATCCTGCATCCCTTTATTGTCGCACTCCCGTACTCCTCCTCCTCCTCCTCCTCCTCCTCCTCCTCCAACAAAACCACTTGTTCAATGTTTGTCTTCTTCATACTATAACTTGCACCCTTTAAATGTCACGGGAAATATTTCATAAACCTGCATGTGATGGAGCAGCAATAAATACCAAGTGAAAGTGAGAGAGATGGTTAGATTAACAGGATTGGTGGTGAACACAATGTAGCTCATTCTCCAACATTTCTGTGATTACTCTCCAATTCTGGATAATTCAAAGATTCACAACATATTTAGCCCTGAAATTTCTATTTTAAAAGCTTTGAGCGCTTAATTCAAACCAGCTATATATGTATATGGAGATTAAGCACCGCCTGTCATTCTGACCTTAAACCGGCTGATATATTTCTTTGCTAGATCTCATGCAGACATTCAGTCGCTCCTGCTGACCACAACATCTCTGCTGTTTAATGACACACCCATTAATACAGTTTATTATTGAATTTTGCATGCGTCCTTAGAAACACTGGTAAATAAATAAGAATGGACTCATATACACAGTTTGAGAGAAGCCCATGCTCTGTTTCTTCAATTTAAAACCTCTCTCCTCCCTTACATCTGGATCTATTTGAAACAGATTTAACAGATGGGCTAAATACTGCAATGCAGCTTTTTCTTGGAATCCTTTGCACACTATTTACTCTTATTCTGGCTCTTCTACTTTAATTCTGGCTCTCTGAGTCGGTGCTTCAAGTCTGCATAGAAAAGTGCAACTACTTGATGTTTTATAATTCAGTGAGCACATGCACTGTAAGTCATTTTGTACTTAAATGTCACATCATGGTGTACAGAGTGGGATACTGTACGCTTACTCCTGTGGCCCCTCTTGGGTATTCCCAAAGCCCATTAATAAAAACAGCCCACTGAGATAGCAGCTCTGATTCATAGCTTCTACAGTACTATGCAGCCACAGGAGCTAAATAACACACTTTCACACACACAAGCTAACACAGCTCACCCTGGAAAACTTCCACATAAGAATGGCAGGTCAGAAATGTTATTTAAGCTTTTTTTCCCCCCTATTAATCTTATTTTCCCTCATTCTTCTATTCTGCACCTTCGCGGGCTTTCCTTTACAAGTGGGCATTAAGCACAGCAGACACACAAATTGGTCAACACTATGAATCTAACATTTGAAATGCATATTTGTATTAATTTGATATCATTTTCCCATCTGTTGGTTAAACATGAGCCAGCAGATGGTTAGCTTAACTGAACTTAAAGACTGGAAATAGAGAAACTGGTTGCCTAGAAACCAAGATGTGACAAGACTTTGGATTAGAAAAAAGGACTAAACCATGTTAATTGATGATTTTTCAAGGAGTTGGCAGATTCTGTAGGCCTCATCTATAATTCTCCATCGACATGGATCAAGATCCACTTTGATGCTTGCATGTAGTTTTTTGGGTATTTTGACTGGAAATAAAAAGTTCTTAACAAATTGTTATTATCCTTCGCCTTCCACTTTGATTTCTTTTAAATAGAAAAGAGATTAAAGATAAAAGATAATATTGAACTTTTGTTTTAGTCAAAGCAGTTAACTAAAGGGTTTCAGATTTCATCTGCATTTGAAAAATAAAACTTGTATGCTGTTAGTTGTTATTTGGATGCAAATGTTAATTAAATTAGACTTTGTACAAACTGTATCACGGTGCTGATTCAATCTTATTTAACTTAATGTAAAATCTGTTCTCTCTGTTGATGTGACTGGATGGACAGATTCTATTGGTCTAAAAAAAAAGAAAGAAAGAAAAACAAATGCAGCCTCAACTAAAAAAAGAAAACTGGTTATCCAGGCCCACCAATGTTATACTTTGGAGGCAGCTCACTCGAAGTAGCCTGACTTGCTTCGTGAGACGGGCCTGTGTGCGTGTTTACGCACCAGCTGCAGGCTGGAACACAGAGGCCTTTTTGTCCGTCAGCAACATGTGGGAACAATTAATCACTGTCAGCAACCACGCATGGAATCTCTTTCCCTCCTTTTTCTCAATCCTCCGTCTTTTGAGGGTGAAGTCACATATCTGCATTTATGTAAATCTGAAACTGAAAGATATGCGCATGCCGAAATGTTTAATTAACCCTTTTAAGAATACTGCAAGGCCCTTCAGGCAATCAGATCCATGTATTTTACAATTCTTATATCGTAAATGTGCATAATGAAGACTGAGGGGAAATTCAGGTGCAGATATCTCTGATTGGTTGAGACGATTCTGGAGAGGCTTCCTAATTGGTTGTAGCTGTCCTGGCTCCAGCAGTTGTGATTGGTGGAGTGACATTGGTTGATGTAGCCAGGCAGTACAGAAAAGGGTGGATCTACTTGCTATTGCAAGTGTATTTCATCACCCCGCTACAGCACATATCTCAACTCACATATAAGAACTGGGCCAGGTTCATTCTGTTGTGTTCTCATGTTGTGTGCTGGACAAAGCTCACAGCCTTTTACTAACACTGCAGTGGTATGGGGTATTTGTTGCTTTGCATTGCAGGAAAAAGCTGTGTCAAAGGGTCAAAGTGTCACAGAGCCACAGACAGCGCTAAGTCAAAGGTTAAAGTGCTTTGAGCTCGCAGCTACGGCCTCATATAACATAACCCCACCCTTTAAACTCGGCTTTCGCCTCTATGATTGGACACAGTGCCTCACCTGAGCTCAACAGCTCTGGTGCTCTTAACCACCTTCTGGCACACAGAGCGTGTGTGTGAGATTCTTGGCCATACATAACCACACTTTCCTAGCCATTATGTAAACCAGCACTAATCTGAGTTGAATGTCAACACGGGCTGCTGCTCAGTCAAACAGACAATTGGCACAATGTCAGCAACAATTTAAGACGAGGGAGTGACAAATGGTTGTGATTAAATTCATTTTGCCCCGAAGTATTAATTGTTTAGAGAAGGCGACTTTATGTAAAAACACAACAGGTTTCTTTTTTTGCACATTAACTGTATGAGGCAACTCGTACTGTACATCATCACCTCATTTACATAGATAATATAAATCGATTTCTTCTTTAATCAATTTGTCTTTCCTGGAAGAGGATATCATTTATGATCTTTTAAGATAAAATTAGGCAAACTTGACTGAGAGGAAGTGTAAATATAAAAGCACAGCTGCATGCAGAGATGTGGCAAGGACTGGTGAACATAAAGGCAGGTCACATATCCTGCTTTCTAAGGCTGCTGGAGTCTGTTGCGGTTGGAGTGATGAAGATCTTTTGTCTCTGGAGAAGCAATATGGCTTCTGAGTTTGAGAGCAGGCTGCCATTGTGGTCCCATTATCACAGGAATGCAAACAATCAAATAGAAGCAACAACCAGGAGAAAGAAACCGGCCAGACTTGGCCAAAAAAATGTGTATTAGCAAATGAAAATCTCCTCTGCGTGTATAAACTTGATTTAAAATGAGCAGAATTACAACTACACACCCGAGGTGTCTGCAGTTGTCCGGCCACGCAGCTGCAAGTGAGCATAATTCTGGCTTTAGGCTGAGGTGTAGACGGCGTGCAGGTCCCTGACACGTATAAGGCGGTTTATAAATAAACTGCCTGGCTGGTCTGTGCTAACACTGCCAAGAGAGGATGGTTATTTATACTGTGACCCTGCACAAACACTCACAGAGACTCACACAAACACACACATGGTCCAGGTTCCAGCTGCCCTGAGCTCTGGACTGCAGACAGAACATTCCATTCTCTTCAATCATATGCGCATTTCCCAGCCAGCGGACGGGTGTCTCTCTCCTAGCTTGTGAGTGATGGAGTCGTATTTATGTGCATGGACTGAAAGGGGATCTGGAACTGGCCATGAGCCCTCCTGTTACGTCTTCTGCTGCTCTTATTTCTGTTTTTATTTTTCTTTAAATCACATGTAGATCCCAAGGAACCCCAGAACCCACTCAGAGAAAACGCTTGTTTCATTTTTCCATCTATTATGCCCTTTCTGAAATGTATTAACAGCTCTAAAAACAGAACAACATCCAGTCCCTCTTGGAGTTATACCACATTTTAAGTGACAGTCACACATGCTCGCACACTGCTTTCCAAGAGCTGCAGCCTTGTTAGATAACGACAAAGCCTCCTCTTGTCATCGGAGAGGCCGTACTACTGGTTTCCCATCTGTCTTCCTTGCTTTGCTTTTCTTCTCTCTTCTTTGCCTGCATCAAGTGTGTACCCTGTTGTGTAAGTCCACATGCTCAAAGAACTCCTTGTACGCTCCTATATTTCCACCAATCAGTTGGCTTGAGGTGGGGGAGTTGGCTCACCCATCCCACTTCCAACAGCCAATCAGTGCAGGTCAATGCAAAGGCATGCTAGTCATGTTACCCTTGTAAAGTTTCACTGGGTCAGTGTGCTTTGATCAGTCCTGGACTGGTCACCTCGTTTCCTATGCGGCATGTGGCAGAGTGGAGCATTGAACACGTGCACACAATCAGCACGGCTAAGTGGAAGTAAATGTTATTTCCAAACTGGATAATTCATTGAGTTGAAGCTGCCCTTTCACTTGTGTTGACGTTGGGAGTAATTCTCACGCACGGCCTCAGTAAGGCATCGTGAGAGTCAGCTGGACACATGCAAATGTTTGTGTTACATAAGCTGAAGGGCATTTTATTGCCATTGATTCCCTTTTAACTCACATGAACACAGATATAATCTCTTTTATTAACAACTCTTCTGAAACAGGTTATATACGCTGCTAGCCCCACAAGTCAACACAACGATTTCTTTTAATTAGACTTTTCTAGGGGTTATGCAAGTAGAAATACCCACCCTGATTGCCTTGTGACACATTAAAATGAAGACTTCCTTTTACAGGTTAAGGCTTGAGTATGGTTGGTAAGAGGTTTAGCAAAAAAGGGTGAAAATCATGACAATTTTCCTTACAAAAGAATCTGAGGCAAGATGAGATGTTACACAAAGGACTCACTGACCATCAGTGTAATCTTTAACCGTTACAATCTCCTCTTTTCTTTTCAAAATGGATAATTTGTTCTGTACAACTCAAGGAAATTGACAGTGAAAATGAAAAGAGCTATACCTGATATTATTTTAATCTTTCTAAGAAAAATAGTTTCTATTATGTGGTAAAGCGGTAAGTCAATAAAAACAAATGACTCATTGATTGCGCACATGCACGAGTCCAGGCCATTTTAGTTAGCGAAAGCGGCTAATCCTTAGCTTTAGAGTGACACTCTTTCTCTGCCAATGGGGTTAACTTTCGTAACTTCCAGATTCCAATCAGCCAGTAAGAGCGTTCCCCTAGGGAATCCAGAAGTTATGGAAGTTAACCCCATTGGCGGAGAAAGAGAGCGTCACGCCAAAGCCATAAATTAGCTGCTATTGCTAACTAAAATGTCATGGACTCGTACTGTACATCTACTCGTACTCAACTTTTCCTTACGCATATCTGGCTCCATTCTAACCTGCTTTTCCTCCCACTATCAAAACAAATGCTCTCAGAGAATATTTCTCCCCCCATTTCTATCAAATCCATGGAGCTATAAAGTTAGAAAATTGCTTTGGAATTATTTCTCTTTTTGAGTTTTCTCAGTATTACTGCCTTTAAAAGCTTTTGTGAATGATTTATTTAGTGATTCAATGTGCTTACAAGCCCTTTAAATTAATATCACTTTATTTTATTTTTTTTACATAACTTACAGTATGAGCATCAGTGAGTCAGTAGGGAACATGTCAGGTATATCAAATCAGGAGTAAAATACAGGTTACAGAGTTTAATTTAGCCAAACTGCTAAATTATCCTCATTACTTCATTTTTTATTTACTTTTTATTTATTTACTTAAAGTTTATACTATTTCCTAACAATTGTAAATTAATTTGGTCTCTTTGTAGTTTGCTGTTTTTTGCAATTGCTTTGTGAGTCATTGTGGCTGTTTAGAATTATCTGGAGTACTTGTTTTGCCTCATTTTGTGGCTATTTTGAATCATGTTTAATCCCTTTGTGATGGTTTGTAAATATTTTAAGTCTCTCTGTGGTTGCTTTAAGTAATTTTCAGTCTCTTTGTGGTTTGTTTGCAATTGTTTGGTATGTCTCTGTAGTTGTTTTGAGTATTTCGCGGGTTACAACGTCTCCCCATTTAGTTACTTTTTTTTAGTTTGACTGACTCACAACAAATATTTAAATCATCAGAAGCTTTGTAATCCTTTGGGCTCTGTAAGCACACTAATAAATCATCTGATCAGTTGCAAACAGTCAAGGAAAAAAAAACAGAAAAGGGGTAACAGTGTGGTGGAGTGACACAGCAATAAAGATAGCCTTTAGATCCTATTTATATTGTACCAAATTTCAGCAAAAGTCATCTCAAGGTACAAAGTTTGTGGATGCTCTATGTGGAATATTTGAGGGTTGTGGTATAAATGCCAGGCTCGTTTACAAATTGTATTCCTTGCCCCCTGAAGCGAGTCTTCCCACAGGAATAGCAACATTCCCGGACAGGTAATTATAAATGGAGGGGAGGAGGAGAGGGGGGGGGGGGGGGGGGGGGGGGGGGGGGGGGGGGGGGGGGGGGGGGGGGGGGGGGGGGGGGGGGGGG
>JBBDHI010000024.1:13725481-13739745 GCA_037177115.1 Craterocephalus stercusmuscarum
CCATCCTTCCCATGTCTTCCTTTAACATGTCAGGTCTTTTACAATCCTCACTGCTGCATGCATTGTAAAAAGATACAATTAATCATGTAGACGACCCTGCTAATCTTTATACTGAGGACGCCCTCTTTTACTCTACTCTTCATCTGGCTCTGTTAAGCGTCAGTTTCTCGAAGGTTCAAAGTTTCACTAATCACCTGCTCACACGCAAAGCCTTTGCTATATTTCAGCTGAATAACATCTCTGTGAATAATGTTACTGTACTTTATGCATCACAGCACCAGGGCTATTTTCCTTCAATGTGTGCGTGTGTCTATGCATGCATTACTCTGTCATCAGCACACTCATGCACCAGGATAAGTATGATAATCGTCCCGAGCAGACCGACTCTCTGTGGTCTCTCTCTATTTTTAGATGTCAGATGATAAAATGGTTCAAGTTCTTAAAAAGGAGGGCAGGCTAGAGGCCGCGGCATCAGCACAAAGCCAGAGAAGAGGATTTGTAAGCCCAGTGCCGAGAACTCACAGAGATGGTTCATCACTTAGTTTATGAACAGTTTGTTTCCTGTGCATTTTTTTCATATTGGATTCTCATTAAAAGAAAACTAATGTTGAAAGACATCTTTGCTTTAATGATATATATCAGTATTGTTCCACTAAGTAAAATGTGGGGAAATGTGGTGTCTCCTCATCACACTGTGGTAAACAGGAAGTGAAATCAAGCAAATCTGTGTTTATCTTTACTTCTTTTGGACTTGAGTTTCACAATATTTGTGCTGCATGCTGAAGTGGCCGCTTAATTCATTCCATGTCACTGCTATCCCAAAGTAGATGCAGAGTATTCAGGCTGCAGAGTATAATAGGTGAAGCGAACATTTTGTGAGACAGAAAATTTGACCCATGCAAGTTTGTGGGCAGATTTTAGTAAAGTTTGCATGCAGCTTTTGTCAGTTTTTCCTTCTCCCTAAAAGAGTTGCTTTTGTCTTTGCTGAGATGTTGCTGTTGTCAGTGTGCTTGCCAGTGTTTGTGTGTGAGCGCGTGCGTGTGTGTTCTTGGCAGGCTCAGTTGCTCCGTAGCCTAAGGACGGCGTGTCCTGGAACACGGGTTGATAAAACCCAGCAGGGATGTCCTGTGCTGTCCCAAAAGCAAAGAGTGCATGTCCTCCACTCTGCTGTAATGAAAATGTGTGTTTTTGGGTGTACACTTCCATAAATTCAACTTCTTTTCAGGATCAAAATATTTTGGTGATGGATTTCCCTGCAGCTTCTTGTTTTTTTTTTTGTTTTTGTTTTTTTTAATCCCTGGCTCTTCTTCCAGTGTTAGATACACTAGGATGTGATATTCTTTTGATTCACTGTTTCCACAACAGTCTACTTAATGCTTCAGGGCTCTATGAAGGTCACACCCATGGGACTTGGTTTGTGCTTTTTTTTATCTGTTTTTGTTTGCAGTTTAATTCACAGTGAAAAACGTTCAATTTACTCTGTTGATTGTGAGCAATCCGACTATGTCAATAGTAACATTACAAATAAACACGTTGCAATATAAACAGCCATCCACAATTAGGGTTAGGTTTGAGCACAATCACTTGGAACTGGTGCCGAGCAGTTTCTCATGTGCATGTGTGTGTTTATATGGAGTTTCGGTGTAGCAAATTTAGTTCACATCTGGTCCAGATAAATCTTGGGGCCCTACCGGTATTCATGGGTGCTAAAAACAGATACACTACACCCTACATGCACACATCAAATTACTAGCAAAATTTCCTTGTTTTTCTGTGGTGTTGTTCCCCCCTGAATAAGTAAAATATTTCCAAATAGATTTTTAAAAACAAGTTGTTTTAAGACTTTGAAAACTGCCATCCTGATAAATAATGCTGTAAATAAATTTGTGTCTCCTTAATTTGATTTATGGCAGCATAAAGGTCTATTCCTTTCCTGTTAAAAATATTGAGGTAACAAAGTCACAAAGTCACAAAAGTTATGTAAATCTACATAAGTTTTGTTTTTGTATATAAGTTGTCAGTTTTGATGTGGGTACTTTGACATGATTGCCAGCACCATTTATTTCTATCCAAACCTAACACAATTTTCTCAAACCTAATTTGGCTCCTGAGATTTACCAAAAGTCTTCAGTTGGTAATCGCAAAATGTAAGAGCAACGTAGACACATTGTGTAAACAGTCAAGGTCAAGTATTTGAAAATGTAAATGTTTATTTAAATAAACAACAACACTGCTTGCAAAGGAACTCAAATTTGTTTTCTTACAGTCTGTCTTGTTCCTCTGTTAGTGGGTGCTTGTGTGTGTGTGTGTGTGTGTGTGTGTATCTCATGCTGATGTCAGCACTTTAGGCCTGTCAGCTCCCTTCCTCCAACACACCAGCTGAGCAGCTGGAGAAGGGGAAGGAGACCGCGGTGAAGTCCTTGACACGCATATGCACTGTGCTTTTTGAGTGGAGTGTGTATTTCATGAGTGTCTGAGCACAAACAGAGATCCTAACCTTTGCAAAGCAAACACGCAATGACACACAAACACATAAACTAACTGCGACAATGAACACATGAGATTTCCCCCCAGCAACAGTGAGCCTTTACCTCAGCCCCTTAAGGTTCAGCTCCCCCTGAGGAGTCACATGACTTCCTGTTTCAAGACAAAAGGAAGGAAAGCAGCAGCTTGTTTCAACTCTCTGTTTCTCCTCCTGGACCTGACTTTTTCTGCAAACACAGGTTGCAATTTCTTTTGTGTCCCAATCCAAATATTTCAAGGAATAACACACAAGTCCCAAATAGAGTGTTTATTTCAAAACTTAATAAGCTTTCTCTCCTGTCTCACCTCGTGTTAATGCAAGGACTCCCCTCCTTTACAGCTCTCCCTTCTCTTCTCTATCGCATCGCTTCCTGTAAAACCAAAGTCAAAGGATCCTTTGAAATCCTGGTTTCCGAAGCAAAGCTATTGTTCTCTGACCCAGTGACCCACTTCACTGGTTTGTTGAAGAGCATGTGCTGGTGTGTCGGATACGATAATGTCTGATTATATGCACACATCACAGCATGGGAGCTTGCATGCGTGCATATGAGTAGACATGATCACCCGAGTTTACACAGGTCTATTTATATCACTAAAGCACGCCTCCGTTATGGTTATTAATCATTGCCAAGGAAATGATGCCAAACTCCTCACTGCTGTGTCAGCTCTAATCTGCATATCCTCATCGCTGCTGTAAACTGTAGGTCTGTGTATATACGCATAAATACTCAATGTGTCAACATGTTCTCATTTTACAGGCATTTATTTGCACTTTTTTGCATGATAAAAACAAGCAAACAGCTGACTGAAACTAAACTGATTTTACTTACAGGACATGACCTTTATGCAGATTTTAAACAACCACTGAAGAATACAGTAAGGAGCACATTACAGAATCTTTTATGTCTTTCCACTGTATGTTCTCTTTTATATCCACATTTTTTTGAAGAAAAACTCATAAACAAATAAACACATGCACATCTTTTAACCTGTTTCTTTTGTATTTTGCTTATGGCTCCAATGGGGCCCATCGCTCCTTCTTCCTAATTTCTCATTCACCCACTCTTCTGCTTGTTCCAATTTGCACAAAAACCAGCTGGTGAGATTAAAACCATTTGCAAGCTAATTTCGTTCTTCTGTAAAATAAGAAAAAACGCACATTAAACTTATTCACCCTCACATTCTACATACTGTAATATTTCCATACATAAAATGGCCACTTCCAGTGACCACATGCCTCCTGTTTGTTTTCCTTGCTTTAAGCGAACTCCACTGTTATGGCGACAATCGTGTAATTTATTTAGCGTAGTCCAAGTACACTTTATATTGTTATCAATTTTCAGAATTTATTTTGAAGCCAGAGGAGACACGAACTCAAATGACCTCCTCTTACAGGGGGGCTACAAGTATGGGCATTTGTACCCAAGTTTATTTCAAGTAGAGAGGGTTCAACGGGTTCATAAGGGGCCCTTCGTCGTCCCTCTCTTTGTCCGGACTCTTTCAGGCGCTCACAGCTTAACACTGCTTCATACATGACAATACGCACACAGACACACTAAGCACCGCTCATAGAGCAGGCTGGTGTATCCCTGCATCTGCCAGCATGTTGCGGCCTTCTTTAACGACACACAAAGGCAGGTGAACAACGCTGGCACCACGCTGCATCACCCTCCCTGTTAAGAGCATTTTTCCCCACATGCAGCACTTTGTATTTATATTTCCCCACTATTAATAGACCGACGGCAACCGTGGAGCTAACACCTCGGTTCCTTCCAAGTTTGTACACTTTTTATGTGTGCATGTGTATGCATCATGATTTTCCCTTCCTGTTTTTTTATTTCAGTTGCTAAAATGGTGACTGTGCGGTATAAGCTGCAGATCACACAATTACTGGAGAGCAAATGAAATAAATCAGTTCACTCCTCTGGATGTCATCATAGGTATAAAAAAAAACCAAATGTGTTTACACCTGCACGTAAATCTTTTAGATGGTTAAACTTAAAGAGGTTGAAAATTAAATTAAAAGACAAGAGTGTAGCTGCGGCTTAATATCTTCACTTTACTGTATGGGCTCATGAATGAGTCTTTTGTCATTTTGGTTACAACCCTTCACCCTTTGCTCATTTTTTCCTGTCTTATTCGCATGTCCTCTTCCTCACAGTCCACTTTTGTGACCATTTTCCCTCCTTTTTGTCCCCTATCTTTTCAGATGCTCTGTCCCGGCCAGTTTCTGTATTTTCCTGTCATCTCCCACTGCTTTCTCTCCTTCTCTGAAAGGTCTTTTCTAAGTCAACTCTCCACACAAAAGCTGTACGGTGGCTCTATGTAGCTGGCTGCGGGCCAGAACTCTACTCTGGCTCTTTTGCCCCATCTGTATTGGTGAGCAATCACTCAATCTGCCCCTCCTCTGCCACCCCAACTCTTCCACTTCTATCCCTTTTTTTCCCCCTCCAACAATTTCTTTTCTCAGAAGAGGCAGAATGGTTAGAAAGCGCTCAAATGTTCACTTGCACACACACACATATACGCTGTGAAATGACTGGAGTTTTAAGGCTCAGTGCGTCTGAAAGGGTGTGTCTGATAATCCTTTTGGAGCTTGTGTGCGAAGGCCTTGTAAACTAGAGAGGGAAAAGAGGAAGAATAAAAGAAGAGTGGAGGAAAAAAAAGAGAAAGAAAGCTTTGACAGGGTTTTGAGCTGAACAGGCCTCTTTCTGAGAGGCTCAACATCACAGCATCCACACGCTAAAAGAAAGAAAACACACACACGTGTTCACACACTCCACTGATCTCTGTGTGAATCCTTTACAGGGAGATCTAAAAAATATAACATTGATGCTGATTGACAACGCTTTGACCCAAATGCACGAAGTAATGAGATGCTTGCTGGTGAGTACGTCTCATGCAACGACTTCACACAGCTTCAGGCGGCAAGTCTTGAAGGACATAAAAACAGCTAAAGAAGAAATGTCTGATGAGTAGTCTGTGCAAAAAGAAGTGGTTTCAGGTGTCCGATGTGGAACATCAGAGTGAAATCCAAGCAGTGGCTTTTACCCTCCTGAACTGACATGGTGACCTCGCCCTAGGCACTGTATGGTGGGGCACATGCAATAAGCAGCAGCAAGCCTCAAGCTGACTGAAATAAGCAGAGGAAAAAGGAAGTGGTGGGGTTGCATTAACTGATCTGTCGGTCACAAGATTGAAAACTTAAAGCCTGAAGAGGCGGCAGCTTACTTATTGGTTGCATTATGTGTCTGCATTGCTATATGACAAACTAGTTACATTATGCATCTTAAATCTAAAATAATTACAACACAATATTTATGGTGTTATGTGCTTTAACATAATCTGTGTCTCTGCTTCTGTGAATTGCCATATATATTGTCTCAAATTTTTTTCTTGTTCAGTTTCATTAAATTGTTTGTTTTGTTTTTATGTACTTTTCTGCAATGTAAAGCACCATGAATTGTCTTATACATGAAATGTGCTCTATAAAAAAACTTGCCGTGCCTCGAATTCAAAACAATTGCAAGGCTAACTAAACTAATCTAAGCTAAATTATGCAAAGCTAATAGTTGCAGACTTTGGCTTAATAACGAAAGAACAGACATCAAACTTACCAACAAGCTTTTTATAAAACAATGTTCCCTTTTTTCTTTTTTTTTTTTAAACACTTCTTTATTTATATTGGGTTGGGGCATTACTTGGCCAACCTGTATGGGAATGCTTGGCGGCATCAAAGTCTGCATTATCAGACTCTAAGTAGAGCAGGTCTAAGAATAAGCAGCTCCACCGTAGTTTGTGTGTGTCTGCGCATATGCAGATTTTGTTGTTTTCAGCTTGTTTTCTAAGAGTTCCCTGGAGTAAAAACCCTGTCTGGTGTGCTAAGTGGGTCAGCGGCTGGATGAGTAAGAGGGTAAAGTCAGGCTAAAGTCAGTTATTCTATGTATGTGTGTGTGTGTGTGTGTGTTTGTGTGTGTGTGTGTGGGTGGGTGGAGAAGAATCGCTTACATCCACCATGACAAGTTCAAAGCTAGGGCAGGGTAAGGAGAAGAGAGAAACAACAAAATGAGATTTAAAAAAGGAAATGCGCAGAACCAGACAGGCAGGAATGTGCTTGACCTCATGTGCGTAGGACTGGGTATTAAATGCAACAGGTTCTACTGCATTATATCAAGGGTTCCTAATAAGAGAAAATGCAGGGTGTAAAAAGATAAGATGTGTGGACAGATGCAGACAGACAGATTTGGAGAGGGAGTGCTGCACTGAACATGTATGGCTGCGAGGTGCTTTCAATGTGAAGCATGCAGACAGACACGGGTGGAGAGGGAGTAGTAAAGTGAAATGTACGAGACTTTATTTTGTCTGCTTTTCACAGTCTGCTTGTCTGGGTTAGTCGACTAAGGGCAACGCCTAGGGAGCACCACTTATGGTGGGTGCTCTAATGTGTGTGTTTCTGTGTGTCAGTGGGAGCACTTTGGGGGTAGAGTAAACACTGTAGAAGAATTTGGGTTAACGTGAATTATTCAGTGGCGGAGCAGAGTACAGACGCGTTGGGCTGGCTTCTCCTTGGGCGGTGCACTCATTTTAAAAGCTCAAATAAAACACGTGAGACAGCTGCGGTGGGATCAGCGTGCATGTGAATGGATCTACTGTGCCCACGAAGTAAGAAGCCGACAGAAGAGATGAGAGCGAAATCTTCTGTCTGACTTGTTTGGGCTCAGCAATACTGTGAGGATCAGCAGGAGACATTTTGGGGGATCTTAATACATGCTTGGAATAGTAGAAAATCATATCAGTGTCTCAGCTTGTGCGCTTTCATTGGGCGTGCTCACGATCCTCACGCTGTCCCTCTCCTCCATCGCTTCCATGATTTAAACAGAAAGAAAATAAACACGATGTGCTGCTATATTTGCCTGAAGGTTTCTGTTTGGATAGCGTGTGCGTGTAAGTATTTGTGTTTGACAATCACACTGTACTATTGGAGGGTTGAGTGCAACAGGGCACCCCAATGTTAAATCACCCCCTTCCCCCACCTATGCTTCTTTGCTCTCTTCCATCCCATAGCATCTTCAAGCTCTCCTCCTCTTCTAACCTCCCTGCTTCGTTCCCTCTCTCCGCTCTCGCCTCAAGTCTGGGTTTGAAATTTGGAACGTGGCCAATTAACACAACAGCCGGTTTACCAACCCAAGGTGGTGGAGGAGGGGAACCGAGCGAGAGAGGCAGCTCACATCACTACACACTGACCTACATACACTTCCACCCAGCTGATTGAATCCTACGCTGAGGCCTGCGGCCAATCACGAGTGGGGGTGGAGTGCCAACCAGCCAATGGCATCGGCCACTCTCTGCTGAGCGCTTGCACTGTCTCCATACAGTTTTCACTGATCATACAGTGGCAGAGAAAATAAGCGAGACAGAGAGAGAGAGAGAGAGAGGAAAGGGTAAGCTTGACAGATGAGAGTCTGAAAACGAGCTCAAGAAAGACTGAAGGGGGAAAGACAAGGCTGAGAGAATAATTAGACCAGCGGCGAAGAGACAAAAATAAATGGTTCTTCCTTGTTTGCTCTCAGCCTCTATGTCCTGTGATGCTACAGCTACAGACAGATGAAGGCTAATACTGGCTAATGCTAAAGAGTGGATTAGAGTTCCATATTTGTCCTTGCTACTTTCCCAAGCTCAAACTTCAAGTTGGACTTTCAGCAGCATGCAGTCAGTAAAACGAGTCTCTTAATATAAAAACTGTCAGAATTCATTGATACAGATTTTAAAACACTCCACACACCGGAGTTTTGGTGATTTTCATGCATTTAATTAATCTTGAATCTGATATCATGGCTGCTGGTTTCATATAAAAGCCAGTCAATCCTTGTAATTTAATTCCAAAAGTGCTGCTTTAAGCACTTGAGGGCTTGATGCAACACACTTGCAATAATGGGGGCTGTCCTTTTTTAGCAGTTGCCCACCTCATGATTAGATTAGCAGCTAATGCTCATAATCCCATGATAATGAATAAAACTGTATTACATCTGATCTCTGAGCCGTAGAGAAAAATAAAGTGCATACCGTACTCTATGAGTGATAAAACAATCGATAAAAATGCACAGGATTTACTGTAGATAACAATTATGACTCACAACAATAAGCTTATCCAATTGCAGCCTGAAAAAAAGATGCAAAAATAACCAGACTACACACAACATACATTTACACACACAGACACACACCTTTGATAGTATGAGGGCATCCCTGGCAGCAAGCTAAATGGAAAGTTCAACCTGCAGCCAACATACACAAGGCTCTAAAAGAAAAGCTTATGTAAGCATTTTGATAATACTTATAGGCAACACGTAGTAGATTGGATTGGATTTCTATTCTATTCTATTCTATTGTGAATTGTATCATTATGCTGTGGTGGCAAGAAAAAAAAAGGAAGGAAGGAAGAAGAGTGCCATAAGCGAGACAACAAAAAGCTCAGAAAAGCCAACTAAAGGAAAAAAAGGGGGCAGCTGGGAGGCGCGCTGAGGCACTGTGAGGCACACTAACCCATATTTGAGAAGATAGAAGCTTATACAGCTCCTACAACTGAGCCAACACATTGGAAATAGATTATGGGTGTCCCTCTTTCACTGGACAGCTGAGTCTATCAGGGTGATGGGACTTCATTAATAATGCATACATTCACTCAAATGGTCATATGAAAATGGATTCCAGACCAACTTGTCTACTTGGGGGTGGGGGGTGGGTGGGATCAGCACTAAACCCACTAAGTTTTCTCCAGTGAGGGGATCTGTTCTGTACTGTACCGTGAAAGTGTTGGTGGGGGGCGTTCTGTTGCAGCCCTGCAGTCTGAATGATTCAACAGCTTAGGGTGCTCCCATGAGGAGAAAAGGCTTGGCCAAGTATTGGTATTATACATGGTACAGTATAATGTGTTCTGCATATTGGCTGGTTTTTGTATGACTATGATTGGGCTCTTTTAGATTCATTCAAATATTGACCTGTGCATGCACAGGAAAACTTTGCCTAGACATGTGTTATCTACATATCTGCTGACAACACTGACTGGCCCAAAATGTTACCCAATAGATCACAAATTGGTCATCAGATGAGGTGACAGTCAGCAAAACAAAAAAAGCAAAACAAAACGGAGATGGAAAAAAAATAAATCTTTTTCTGAATTTGAAGGACTTTTTATCATCAGTGACTCTCGTCACATGTGGTGTGTACAGCTACAGATACAGAGTAACAGGGTGGGTCTGCACATCGTGTCTAGTTCCCTCGACTCCAGCCAGATCACGAGTTCCAACACTGTACGTACCCATCCCCCAGAAGAATGAGAGAACAAGAGGAGGGCGATGAAGGAGGAGAAAAGCAGAAGGCGAGGGGCCCACTTTCTTTTCCTCAAGTCTTGCACCCCCCCCCCCCCCCCCCACCCCCCCCTTACTGTCACGGTAACCTAAAGGCTTCCAACAGAAAGGAAAGTGCGTGTGCACGAGGAAAGTCAGGATTTCTCTGGGGGGAAATGTACAGCAGCAGCTGAGGCCAGGGCTTTCCTCTGCATTGCTCCAGTCCCCTCTGCGTACAGTACTACAAGCTCACGTGGCTTTGTATTCACAGTGAGCACAAAGCACCCACTATACCAGGGCTCCTACACATTCAGATGCCTGGAAAAGAATTTGGAAATAAGAAATATAAACTGGTGACTGTCTCCATGTCTGTTAGTGCTGTGTATGTAATACATTGTGTAATACATGTTTGCTTTCTTTTCTACCAAGTGAGCATTCTTCACCCTTGCCAAATAGCCATTTTAAGACCTTCCAGATCTTGAGGTCAAGGTTTCTGGATATCAGTTACTCTTCTTCACAGCATCAAGGCAGTATGTGATTGATTGGCAAACGGCTTGCTGGTATGGATGATGACGGTGAACAGATAGAAGATCTACAAGATGCATGCACCCACCATGCCAACAATCACACCTCCACACAAGGTGAGGCTTAGGTAAAGGCTGAGTAAAGGTGTGTGTGCGTGTGTGGGAGAGTTAGGTCAAGAGGAAGGCTCTGTTTGGGTAGAGCAGTGCTCATTGTGCCTTGGGGGTTTGGGGCGATTTCATGCCCCCATAAGCAATGAAACACACACGCCCAGACACACACACTGCCCAGATACCCAAATCAGATAAAAAAACAGCATGGCACGTGGTAAGAGATGGATAGGGAGATCGGAACAAAGGTATAAACACATAGAAATCTGTTAGAACATGCAGCAGGGCTTTCATGTTCTACAAATCATCCCCTCTTTCAGTGTTTCTCACAAAACAAAACACCCAGCTGTAACTGGTCTGCAGAGTCTTCAGGAATAAATTCTTCGAAAGCAGCTAATGCTCTTTTAACCTTTGCACAGAAAAACCCATCTCCTGGTTCGTTCCCAGTAGAACGATGTGCACAGTTACCTTCCACAGCTGTAAAAGTCACTTGTAAAACATACATCTAGAGAGTCAGTGGTCACTCGAATAAAATTGTGAAGCTCCCTTTATTGCATGCTTTTATCTAAAGGGGGTGGATACAGTGCAAACAAGAACATGGACGGCAGATGTGCATATGGTTCTGTTTAACGGAAAAGTTGGTGTATGCCTATATGTCCGTTTATGTGCATGTGGAGGCTGTAAGGCCATAAATCTACATCAAATGGACCCTTCACAGACTTTTAAGGCAACACAGATGCAGAAAGTACAGTGAGTACTTCACATTATCTCATTAACAGAAGTTCATGACCCACACCAAACTCTCACAGAAGTGAAGGACAAAAATCTTGGCAAACCTCAATCACATTTCCATGGTAACATTAGTCTCATTTCCCCAGTGTACCATCAACGTCTTAAAGCTCTGCATCAAATGCAACACTCTTGTGTTAAATTTCAACCGAGCGGAACGTGCATGAGAAGGTGGAAGACATTCCTCGCTTGAAGTTCTGCAGCTGCGTAGTCAAACTGAAGCTGCATGACTGTGGGCGAGAGGTCCCACAGAAATCTTCCCCTCTGGGTTAGTAGGCCATTGGTCAAGTTCTGATCTTTCCCTCTGTCAGCTGGAGGTGGATATTTCCCTGCCCACAACGCCTGCATCGGATTTCACTGACTCAACAGATTTCCTTTGGAAGGCCTAAAGCAAGCTTTTAAAAGGAGCTGAATTCACTTGCAAGATTCAGCCCTTTAGCCTTGAATCGCTCCACTGTTTAAAAGAACTTGCCTAAAAGTGATTTGGCCCGAGGCCAAGTCCGTTTGTGCTCTGTCAGCATGCAGGTGCACACTCGTTGTACTGACTATATCTGTTGCTGCTGTTTTCTGCAGGCATATCTGCTGTTCCTTATCAAATCCTTGCCTCCCCCACTCTAACTTATAAAACCCAGGTGTGCAAACACAAAGGTTAACCTCAGCCCCATAAAAGATTAACAGATAAGAAAATTGGAAGGGAGAAATTAAAAGGAGTACCAGGTTCCTCTGTGACCTATTACTGTGGGTGACTTGTCATCTCAGTATGGAAAAATAGGTCAACAGGTGGAAAAACCTGAATATCGTTGGAGTGATGCAGTTATTTATAGGGGAATCCTTTCACATGTTTATAATGGTGACAGAAACCAAATCAGCTAAAAGTGTGAGTAATTCTGTCTGGTAATGAAGTTTCTCAAAGGAAGGGGGCAGATCAGACATTAATGACAAATTAGAACTAAGAGTGCAGCTATGTTTTCTAATTCAAGTTCAGATTCTAATATGCATTTTAAGTTTAGTGGTATTTCTGCAAATGATTTGAAAGTGCTGAGCTGTTCTTTTGCATTTGAATGAAAACCAGATTGCGGCCGCACTAGACCGCACCTCTGTTTGTCCTTTTCCTAAACTCATGGCATGACTTTACTCAGTTGAATGCAGTCAGTGGAGTAAAAATGTCTCAGAAATATCTCCAAATGTATGGGTTGTGGCAGTAATACTCTACTTAAGTGCCATTAAACTACAGCAGAGAAAGGCGATACAATGATATGATATCATTTACCCATTAAAAGCAGATAAAAGACTCTTACAACACATGCTGACCATTTCACCCTTAGCCATCTGATAGCAACATGTGCATTTGTTTGCTGAGATGATAAGGCACATTCGCATGAATGCTGCAGAGCAGTTGCAAAAACGTTGAGATTGTACATATTTGAGGTGTCATGGAAGTGAAAGGCCTGCTTTACTGGCCGCGAAAACCTTGTCCTGCTCTGCTCTGAGTTGACAAGCAGGAGCACCAGATCTACCAGCTGCAATGACTGCTGATTACCTAAATGTAGCACAGCCTTTGCTCAGACAGCCTTTTCATACAAAGGCATTAAGGAGTGGAATAAATTACAAGAGAGTCTTCGACGGGTCACCGACCTGAAGGAGATCTGTCATAAAATCAACAAAGTGTTATTAGTAAACCAGAAGTGTCAGAACTAACTAACTGTATACGTGGACATTGATTGTAGTTTTTTTTTCCAATGTTCTGTTAAAAATGAATTTCTGCTGATTTAGGGTTTATAAATGTGTGAACATTAATAGTAGCAATGTGTAATTGAAATCATGGAATTTCGTAATGAAGTAATGCTGTTTTAGAGATTATACTGTATTCAGTATGTGGACATTGACTGTTGTTTTATTGTTTTTTATTTTTATTTTTTCTCTTCTTTCTATTTTCTGAAGACTGTTTTAACTCATGTGTTCAGGGACTGCAGATGGAAATTAGCTTGGCTAAATCTGGTCCAATGCATCTTTTTAATGTTTTTTGCACATTTCCCTTCCAAATCAACAAATAAACAAAAAACAAAAAAACATCAAAACATTTTAAACACATACATGTATTTACTTGTGGAGCACACATGGAGCACAGGGGTTTTCTGTTATCTGAACTACAGAATGGCATCGAAGCAGATGCAGCTTCTAAGATCTGATTTATGCTAATTCATGACCTGTCCCGTAGACTAACAGCATGGAATGTATTCCAGCGTTCTTATACTGTCGTCCACCTTGGAGTCTTAACGTAACTTTCTGTGTGAATTCTGATACAGATAGAGCATCATCCAACCAAACCAAACCAAAGCATGCAGTCCTCTTGGAAAAATCAACTCACTGAACCAACAACAGCTGCAAACAGCAAATTTAACATTGTCAGTAGTAAAAGAATTTTACTTCATCAGCATACAGATATTCTGAAATGAGGTCTGGGTCTGGAGGAACTCATGAGCCAACCGTTGGCCTGGAAACTCATTGGTGAGTGTGAAACGGTTATTAAATCATATTCAATCTCAGATGATCTCTTAAAAGATGGCTGATGAATTTGGATGTGGGTGTTTAATCTCTGCATTTGGGGACAAGGAAAAAAATCAAATTAATTGTTGAAGAAAGTTAAAGGCCGCAGAGATACAAGATCTCACAAAAAAGCAGTGGAGATTGGAAAGATGGCATCAGATCATAAAATGAAAAAACAAAACAAACAAATTCAAGACATGCAAAAGTATGAATATGACACAACCTGCATAGTATGTAAGACAGCTTACAAAATTGGTATGCAAGGCCGTCCCTTTACTGATATGCCAACTGATGTTGACTGCAAGAGTTAAAGGTAACGCATCATGCTTTTAAATCCTTCCTTTTCACAGATAAATCATTAATTTATGGTTTATATAAAGTAAAACTGCAATCCTTTGGTCTGAAATCGTTGTTAGTATAGCTCCAC
>JBBDHI010000024.1:13744577-13757414 GCA_037177115.1 Craterocephalus stercusmuscarum
ACTGGAGCGATCTTGAACGTTCGTTTCCTCCTCAATCACATGTATGAGAGGAAAGATGACAACAGAAGTCTGGAGCCATACTTGCTTCAGTTTACTTAGTCCTGTTAAAAAAGTGAAGAGAAAAAATGGTGTGGTTTTACTATTTTCCACAAACTTTGGCACATACTGGTCATTTTTTCTTAGTTTTGTTTTGCAAGATTAAAACTTAACTGCACAAAAGGCAAAATTCCATCTAAAGCCCAGCCCCCCATCTTTAGCATGCAGTGTGTTGGACACAAATGTTATTTTAGATGTTATCTAGGACTGGGCATGTGCAGGCAGCCAGTTTCTCCCTGCAGTATTCATGCATCTATTTAAGACATAGAGACCCGCACGCAAAATAAATCTTCTGACCTGTCTGCCTCCAAATATCATGATCATTTAGGCTTGTGAGAAAAGCGGATTTTTGGAATTTCTGCAAACTGTACAACAGAGCAGCGCCCTCCTCACGGTTCATGTTTTTATGACGAGATTTTAAAAAAGGGTTGCCATAATGACCACGAAAAGATAAAAGAGGAGTCGGAGAACATTCCTGACTTGTCCTGCTTTGTAATGAGTAGAGAAACCCCAAGATTTCACACCATTTATCAGAGTCCACGACAGATTTCAAGACTTGTGCTTCAGAGCAGCAGAGGCGAGCTCTGGGGGAACAGCCTGTTGTTGCCCACAACAGTGTTTTACATCCAGACAAATGAGGGAGCTGGCAGGGAAAAAATGTGAGATGACGTGAGAGAGCGAGAAAAGAGAGACACGAGCGAAAGAGCGTTAGCCTTTAGCCAAGAACAGGCTCTTAAAAATTAATACAGTGATCTGAATTCATCCCAAGAGCACTGAATAATTGAGAAGGAGAACAGATCGTGCAGAGATGGCATGGGTGGTGAGTATGCTAAAAAATCATAGAAAATGTCTGCTTTTCTTATTTTTCCTGACTTTCCCCAGCTTTGAAACCATTTTGTACTCAGAAGAAGAGATACACAAGTCTCTGTTGTACACAAAAACACATAAAAGACACTTCTCAATTAGCTTATCTCTACACATCTGTTTCCCAATAGATCTGTGCATTCTTGTTTTGCTTCTTTGCTCCAATTAAGGGGAATTTCAGCGCTTCACGAGATAATGAAAGATAAATCTCGGGACTAACTCTTCAGCTCAGTTTGAGAAATCACGTCTGTTTGAACTGTAACAAGGTCTTATAAGGTGACTTAAAACGGTGAGTTTTTATCTGAAAACATGCTTGCTGCAGCTGTGAATGAGCTGGGCAGCACCTAGAATCACAAAGCCCTTCAGGGAAAAGAAAGGCTGCAAATTTATGATTAAATATCTGAATTTACACTTATTTTCAGCATGTTATTGATTGTAGCTGCTTTAACACAGGAGTTTGAGTGGAAGAATTCCACCTCTACTCCAGCCTGTGCCATTACAATGACCCATCATCACTAAAAGCTAAGTCCTCACTTCTTGCTTGAAGTCTTTCCAGTTGTTATGCAACATATCAACATATTCAACAGCCATATGAATGTCTTCGTGTTCAGGTGGCTTTTAGGCCCACTAAGGTAATATTTCAGATGCATATACATAAATGGGACAAAGCTCCTCAACCGTTTCTGATAGGAAATGGAAGTAGAACGGAACCTGGAGGTTTTCTCTGCCGGGAGCCGGTGGGCTCATGGCCGATCGCCCCCTTTAGCCTTACAGCCTGAAAGTTCTCCACTGGGAATCACAGCCAGAGGGTTGTTGTAATACACTAATTTAGAGCGAAGCTTGTTAATTGGCTCCCTCTGCCCCCCACCTCCCTCCACTCCCCTCCCTTCAGTGTCTTCATCCCCCCCCCCCCCCAAACTCCTTCCATTCCAGTTTTTATTGCCTTTTTGGTTGAGTTCCCCCGCCTTGGCACTGCTCCAGATCAGAGAGATTTCTGATCACGTATAGCTCACGCACCTGTAGCCCACCCCCCCACACTCTCGCCCCCAGCTAATCGTTTTTGGTATTTTCTGCACTATTATAGGAATTTTCTCATTAGCCACTCATCGCATGTGGACTTTCACAAGTACTTACATTTAAATTCCAGTCAGTACCAGCCATGTCTTTGCAATATGGTTTGCACACATTTTGGCAAAAATTTTCCTACGATGATTAAATCATTTAAAGAGACTGAAAATACAGGCTTATGTTTGTTGTTTGTGCGTGTGCTCCTGTGGTTGAGGTTGTTCCATGGGTGAACCTGTTCGTTTGTTCACTGGTGGAAAAAGACATTAACTACAAAAAAAAAAGGTGTGCTTAGATCAACCGATTGTAGGTTGCTGCTTCATTTGAATAACGAGTACCTGGAAAAGACCATCAATTGCCTGAGGACTTTGAAACAAATATACAGTATGTACTAAAAGAGCTCATGCTGACATTGATCACTGCTTGTTGCGGCCTGAAGGATCTTGTAAAGGTGTATGTAATCTAATAGAAGTCTAATGATTAAAACTCATTTCAGACTCTTGCAGAGGCTCAACAGTGATTAAACTGAACATGACCAGACAACGCACAACAAACAGTACGTCTGAGCATGTCTGTACAAGAATGCACCGACTGTGTGGCTGGTTTAAGAAACACACACACATACGCACAGAACTAAGTATAACACATATGTGGGAAGCCGGAATCTCTTCTACTTAAATGAGAATGTGACATAACTAGGTGTTGGTCGCCGACGGGTGGCAACTGGGAGCCTGCCGCAGCAGGATTAAGTAACACTAAAGTACAAAGTTCACTCAGTCAGGACGACTTGGACACACACACACACACAGACACACACGCGAATGCACTTGCACACATATACAAACAGGTGCACCTAATCTTTATCTTATGCAAACAGTCAGTGTTATGTGCTATTTTGATGTGTGGCCTGCATCTCAATGCCATGCCTCGGCCCTCCTCATAACACATTCATCCATCCAGGGGATAACAGGTGCAACACTAGAGTAAGATTAAGAATAAGAAAGGCAAAAATGAAGGAATGAGACTTCAAGTTCTTCCCTAGAAAGGCAAACATACACAGAGTTACACACCATGAATTGCACAAGTACAGTAAGGTATCTTCCTTATTGTGTAAGAACGACCACACAGTGTGTTTCTATTTACAGCATATCCAATTGCTTGCCTTGGTTAAAGACAATCTAGGTGTTATCTTGGCCGTCTTAACCTACTTCTACCAGGGCTGATAGTTATCTGACAAAGATATGAGGCGGTATGACGTCACTGAGGACCTGCAAGAGAAACTCACGGGGATTACCAGGATTTGTTCAGCAAATCTCTTCAACAAAGGCGCCCTGGCTGTAGGTGTTCAAACTGTGTGCAGAGGTGAAGTTTCAGACTCTCCATGAATAAAGCGGAGCACGGAGGAGGCTTGCATACAGAGGTAGCTCACTGAAATCCTGGCACAAACTTAAATTATTGAAACTTAAGAGACGTTTGTGGCACAGATACGTCTGGATGCCATGGAGGTTGGAGTTTTAGATGCATCATCCTTAAAAAATCTGGATTCAGATCTCACAAAGATAGCTGTGTTAGAAAGAGTCTGTACTGAAAAGAGTGTTTTAGAATAGAAGAGGGCTCATGCCATGAGCTCCAGCAAAGCTCAACAGACAGGCCATGTGTAACACTTATACCCTGACAGCCTGGTCCTCATGCCCCTACATTCCTGGAGTAACGAGCCTGCATGGTGACACTGATTCTGGCCTTGACTTGGAGGGTCCAGACACCCACTGCTTTTTTTTAAGAGCTCCTCACTGAAGCATATCACATAGCAAAACCTGAGAAGCCCCAACAAAATGTGGCTCCATATCCCATGCGACTAGACTTTCAGCTCTGATAGTTATTCTCTGCTCCCTGACCTTTTGTGCCTACCTCCTACTCTGTATCACAGATCCCATATGTCGCTCTGATGAGCAGATCGATGGCTTTGAAAAGAAGCCTTAGCCTTTACAGCTCCCCCAAACCCAGGGCCACCCACTAGTTATGTAATTCCCTCATGGCAGGATCAGCAACCTTGGCAGTGGCCTACCTGACCTGAGAGACTGACAGCTTCCTGCCAAGGTTTACATAACAAATTATAAATAGGCCAAAGCTTTTGTTCTTACAGTAGTAGAATAGAAATTTAACTTATTTTTAAATAAAAGCATAAAGTCATTACAGTCACAACCACAAAAGGAGAAACTACACTGATCATTTCATAATGAGCGGTTATGTAAGAACAAAAAGGTCTCATTAGAAAGAACAAGTCTCCAAACAGGACTAATGCTAAACTGTTTTGTTTACATTCAGCTTCTGGCTCATTAATAGATTAGCTGTTGTACACTAGTCTTATGTAACTGTATCACTCTATGATTGTCTTAAATAGGATTGCATCACTCCATATAGGTCACTGTGTTTCAAGACAAACCACTAATGTTTGTTTAATCCAGTTCTAATCCCAAAAGCCATATAATGCATATACTACATACAACAAAAAGACATAATGAGTCTGATGCTTTTTATGAACATTTTCCAGACCTTATGAGACCTCCTGGTTTATATGGCAAACTCATGTTTTCCTAAAGTTAAAAATGTGGTGATCAAATCCCATTCTGCTCAAAGGCATTTATGATCCCATAATGAGCCCCGGATGTATTTTTTTTCCACATTTTTCCTCTGATTTGTGACTGCCCTGTAATTTCCATTAGTATGATAATGAGGTATAATGAGAGCCAGACTTTCCAAATAGAAGCTCGTAAAAACTCAACAGGGCTGGCATAATTGTATGCGCGTGAGTGTCTCTTGCTGTGTGTGTATGTAAGTGGGTTTGCAAGCCACATGCTTTTTGTTTTTGTTTTGATGGAGGAAGGAGGGGGCCCGGTGGGTGCCGGAGCGGCTCTTACCTTCCATCCTGCGGAGCTGTTGCTGTCGCCTTTGTCTTTGAAGTAGGGGATGGATCTCACCATCCAGTCATAAATCTGGGACAGTGTCAGTCTCTTGTCTGGCGAGCTTTCGATGGCTTTGGTTATCAGGTCGGCGTAGGAGAGATTCCCCCAGGCGTTGCGACGAGATGATGCTTTCCTTTGGGTCTGCGCAGCAGCCAAGCTGCTGGGAGTCAGGGCGCCAGAGGTGGCCGCCGGGGAGTGCGTGGAGAGCGGGGAGCCCCCGCTCTCTTGGCCGGGAGAAAGAAGCGCTCCATCGGCAGCGGGGCTGTTGCTGCTCTGGTCCTCTGTGGCAACGCCAGACCCGTTGACACAGATGTTGGTCGGGGTTGCATTGTCCTCTTCGTCATCTTCCTCCTCGGGTATGATATCTGTATCGTTGCTCTCCGGTTTCACGGCGCTGGGGTCTGGTCGTGGCAGGGGCCAGGTGCAAGATCTGGGCCGCTTTTTGGGTTCAAAGTCCGGGTCGATGACCACGTCCAAGTCCTTCAGTGCGTCGGGGAGCGAAGCCTCAGCCATTATCTCCAGCTCCAGACACAATCTCGTCCCTGCTGACTGCTGATAAAGTTATGTGACAACAAACGGAGAGCTGTCAAAGTCGCGTCCCATGAATGCGCGGTGCCGTCCTTTGTTGATATTTAACACCAGCGAAGTCCCAACACGGCCGACAGCAACTTAGTTATATACGCCTGTTGAGAACATAAAGGAAGAATAAACAAACCCACAACACTTAGAGCCAAATTAAACACAACAGCGGCTATGAAATCTGAAAAAAACAGCCGAGTGCAGCGTCACACGTGCCGATGAAGCTTTTAAAAAGACTGAAATGGTTTAAATAGACATCTCTCTCTCTCTCTCTTCCCCCTCTCTCTCAGCCTCACTTCATTTACAGTCAAACTCTAGGCTACTTGCCCGTTAATGGGAGCTCTACACAAAATCCTATGCTGGTGCAAAGATATCAATCCACGTAGGTACCCACGATCATTGTTCGAGGAAAAAGTGCAAGAGATATCTGGTTTATCTGAGACAAAAATCCACCAGAACAGGCTACTACAAATGAATTACCTTGTGCGGCCAGTCTTTGCGCTCCGTGGTAACACACACACACGCACACACATATACACACACAAAAAGAGCAAAAGAGACTAGATCCCGGATTGTCCAAAGCCAGGTCCAGATGCCATCTTGACTCTTTTCTCTTTCACTTCGCTGCGCTCCGCGGTGCAGACACAGAGAAGATGTGTGCAGAGGCAGGTCGATGTCGATGTGGAATAAGACTGCCACCTCACTCTAGGTTACTACTGTATCTAGATTTGCTCTCCACACACGCTCATGCCCACGCGCCCGCGCGCGCACACACACGCACCTCCTCTCATTACGTAGCCTACGCACGCTGGTGCGCGCACATACACACACACGAGTGCGAGTCGATCAAGGACCAGCCCCCTGAATCGTGCGCACGGGATCGCCTTTTAAAGAGACACTGCAGCCCCGCGCACAGGTGGAGAGCCTGCCGGGACACGTCCTGACATGTCGGCGATGTGCACAAACGTGAACGGACTGAGCAGCGAGAAAAAGGAGGAAAAACAAGTCAAGAGAACTTTATTGCTGCAATTATGATGGTCTAATAGAAGTAGCATATAGTGTGTGTGTGTGTGTGTGTGTGTGTGTGTGTGTGTGTGTGATTATTGCTGGGGTTCTTAGTGTGTTGACTTTTTTTTGTGATATTACGGAACACAATGAACTTGTAAACATAGGCTCAAGTTTAAGTTGACATATTGTAATTGCTTGTTTGTTATGGTCATGATCTAAAACGCAATTCAAATTTAGTTGAACTGGAATGGAGAATCGAGCAGAAATCCAAACCCTTTTAAGAAATATCCAGCAGGATACACGAGAGATAGAAATTTATCTTCAGAATGAGTAAAACGCCTTAAGAAATAATCTGTGTTGAACAGCAGTAGCCTACCAGATTGTGTTTTTTTTATAAAAGTGCCAGGATGTCAATCAAGCCTGTCACACCCAGACCACTCCCCCACGTGAGTCCAGAATGACATCATCCCGATTCGCCAGAGATAAGGGGAAGAAGTGGATGGATGGCTAAGTGATCCTCTGGACCACCCTTCCTCTCCTTCTCCCCCTCCTCCTCCTGCATCCTCCCCACCTTGACTGAGTCAAGACATCCTCTCCACGTTCTCTTTGTTTAATCGGGAACTGCCTGACGTGCATGATGCGCAAGCTCGCCACTCCTGTGTAGGAATGCGCGTTCATGGCTGATTAAGACAAAATATCACATCTTGGATTTGTGATGTTTTTGTTATTTTTTTCCTTTCTTTTTTGTCAAAATAACACCTTGCTATATTTCTGGAGTGGCACCTCCAGTCACCTGCAAATACGGAATGAACATCAACATAGTCCCAATTAGCAAGCTTATAGAAACCCTCCAAAAGGATGTACACCATAGTTTCTTTGTGCCCACTGACACACATTTAACCAGACAGATCTGTGCAGCTCACACACTCATTTATAGCAGTAGTCTGGAGTCTTTACTGTACAGGATTATAGGAGATAGTCGCTCGACACATCCACACATTGTGCGATGGTTTTTGTTCCCTGCACATCAAAGAGAATACCTGATGCAGCAGTTTGGCTCCTGCAGAGTTAACTGCCCACTGGATGTACAACGGGAGGTTAGGGTGTCTAAGTGCTTTGTGTTTGTATGCAAAAAAACCTTCATGTACAAAGACCAGCTGTGTCAGAAAGAGATGAAGGTTGTTTCATGTTCAGATTGCCTTTTGTCCACCAGAACCTGTAGAATATCTGACTCAAATAAAGAAAGAATTTGAAAGCCCACTTTTTCCTTAAATGTGTTTTTTTTTCCTTTCTTGGCATTAATATGGCATGTCTCATGACACAGTGCACCAATATATTCCCCTCATCTTACCTCAAATGAGAAGCTACGTACCTTTTCTCAAAGCTACAATGCCGACACAAAAGGACACATTCAATCATGTAAGCCAACACACTGAAAAAAAAAAAGACCACGATTTTATAAGTTGCAGCTTCTAATGACTTAAAGGCACATTACAGAGGGTTATTCTCAATGAAACACCAATTGAAAAATTGTATCAGGACAAAGCTGTCATCTATAAGTAATAGAACAAAACACAAGGCATCCCATTCTCCCTTATGTCAGCATGCGATATGAGATCTATGGTCCATAGAGGACAGAGAAAATAGCCACTCCTCCAAGTCAGGGTGAATCATCCAGTTCAGGCAATCACAAAGCATGGCGGTCATCTCTAGTCGTGTCTGATGTTTCCCTCAAATATCGTAATGCTTTGATTGGATTATGGGGCCTCAACATAGGACATGATTGATTTCTTTTTAATTGAAAGTTAATGTGGGGGCTAGTCTTAGAGCCTCAAAGGGAATCAAGGACCATTAAATGATGCATGTCATGTGCATGTAGCCTTGCAGTATCCCTTGAATCTAATTTGATAATACACTTACTCTGGCATGTTTGGACCTGTTCCATTTGATGGTTAGTTGGCCTCTTTGTACAAAAACTCTTATATAACGCTCTTAGTTCAGATACTGGAGTTGTTATCAAAGCACGCTGGTCCACTCTCCAATGGTGCACTAGGATGACCTCATCCATGGCCAACAATAAACCTTCAGTAATAAGTTGGTCTCTGCTGCAACCTACTGGCAAACAGAGGAACAACATGCACCACAGTTCATGAATTGCGACAAAAATATTGAAAAGGAAGATAGATTCTTTGGTAATCTTTAACATCATATGAAATCTTTATTGCTGATGTTTTAAATTTAAAGGCATCGGTTGTCTATACTGAGAAGGGGAAAGGATGATTTAATAAAAACTAATAGATATGTAAATTTGTAAAACAAAATATTGCATGGCTCCATCATTTGTAGCTGCATCTATTATATTTATATTCTACAAAAAAAAAAATAAATACAAATTTTAAGGAATTAGAAATTCACTTAATGTGCAAAAACTGACAAAACATCTGATTTAATTACTCATCAAGACATCTTGATTAAATGACTTTAAAGCATGGAAGGCAGCTTGTAGGATTTCAAACCGAAACAAACCAAAGTGTTAGGATTGGCAAAAAGTAATCATTATAACATGTAAAATCTATACAGATGTGGTTTGACTGGCATAGAGACAATAATTTTGAATTTTTCTCCATTTCACAATCAACCACTAGGGGGCACTAATCACACATAGTGGAGGACACCTGGGCCCCTTTCTCTCCCAACAGAGCGCTTCTTTGCTTACAGTTCACACACAGGACTGCTATATTAAGATTAAAATTAACAGTCCACAAGGGAGAGAAAATACACCATGTGGGAACTAACAAAGCAGGAAATTCATGACATGACATCTAACATATGAGGAGAAGCCAATGGCAAGCAGGTACTGTATAAGTTATACTTCTTTATGTGTATTAACCATGGAGTAAGCTTTTTCCTCTTATTACCAAAAATCAAGAATTTAATTTTTTTCTCTTGGCATGGTTGGTTAGGGAAAACCGGAGGTAGATCATCATCACAGCAGTCAGTAACAGCTGTTAGATATTCATGCATCTTTTTCTGTAACTGCGTTCTCCCTCCATCCAATATGACTCCGTTTGCATCTCTTTCAGTCTAGAGATGGTCCTCTGGAAGGCAAAGATCTCCTCCTCGGCCGTAAACAGGGTGAGCCGCTCTGCTGCCTCCTATAAAAAATAAATGATAGAATAGAAACTTAAACATTCAATCTAAATCAAAACAGAGATTACAGCTCTGGTAATTACAGAGGGTTTCAGATAAATCCAGTAGCTCTGCTGAATAGATCTGTGCAGTTCAGTTATAACTTCTTTATAATATAACAGTGTTCATCATGTTCTGGATGCACATCTAAAGACTTTGCATTGAGTGGCTTTTGTAAAAAAATAAAAATAAAAGGAAGAAGAAATTAATAAAGCGAGATCTTACCCCGCTGAGGCCCAGGTCATCCAGCAGCTGTCGATCTCTCTCGTTTTCACCTCCAGTGTGGACAAAAAGCCGATCTAAAGGAGCTGCTGCCAGCAAGACCACTCTCACCTGGAAATGAAGAAAAAGGCATTTGTGATTTTTAGTGAAGGATGTTTCTGGTGATTCATATTCAATAAGAAGATGACAAATCATCATTACTTTTTTGTTTAGTTTAAGGGGTTTTTTTTCTTCCCTTTTTAGCTCTATATCAAAATGGAATCTTAATGAAAATATAGATGTTGTCAAATGTGAAAATGGAGACTAAAGCTAACATTTGAATCTCCTGAGGAAAGTACACGGCGTGTGTGCCTATCATTTCATCTTGCACTGCAGGAAGATGTAGCAGCTGAAGGTGTGTACATTTTTTCCCAGCAGTTTAACGGAGAGAAAAGCGAAACACTTTCCTCTTCTAGCTGCTGATTCCAGGCTGAAAGTGGAAGGTGGACATGCTTAGTGGGAAACTCCTGCATCAGGGGACAGTAAGTGCAAGAAGCTTGAGGAGGGCTTGGTTAAGGAGAAACCTCACATTAACGTCCATGGTCAACTAGAAAAGAGTGGCGGACTCCCCTGGAAGTGGTGGATGATATAAAGACAGAACAGCATTGCAGGGTTTAAAGGGAAGCTTTCAGACCAGGGTCAAGATTTAGCCTCCTCCTGAAGGGTAACGCACTAGATTGCACTGACCCAAACAGTGCATATGTGTGTGTGCGGGATGATGTGTGTGAAATAGATAGCATGGTCATGTGTATGTTCTGGAAATTAGATGGTTTATACTTGAGTGTGAGAACATTTATGGATTTTTAATGCTTTTTAATGTTATAAATAACATTTAATTTGATTTGATCTGAATGCTGCTGCATGTGAACTTTAACTTGATAAAGAAGATCAGGAATTAGGCTTTCATTTAATAATTTCTTTTGTTTTGTTATTTAAGTGATACTGGGACTACTGTGTATTTTAGACTTTGTGACAGAAGTATACCAGAGTGATGAAAGTGTTTTTTCTTCTTGTTTCTTTCATCTTGGTGGAGAGGAATCTATTGATGAATTGAGAACAATGTTTAAGGTTTTGCCTGGTTTTCAGCAGGGTACCTTGTTGTCATAGAAGTTGTCTATGAGTGTGGTGAAGCGTCTGGCCTGGTCCTTCAGAGACAGCGTCAGTAGGGGAACATGGCGGATGAATACGGTGTCAAAAAGCCGTGCCATCTCCAGGTAGTCACTGGCACCCAGGGGCTGGAGAACAAAGTGGGTTGCATAAAGAAAGAAGCCAGACTGGACATTACAGAGTAAAACGGGATCAGTAGTGAACATGTACATACATGCTTCACAAATGTGAACTCTACACGCTTGTGTGTGTGCGATGGGGGGTTTGTGCAAAACCCTTTTGCGGATGTAATGTCCTTGGCCCCCTGTTATTCAGTTTAATTGCTCTCAAAATGAACGAGGACATGGCAGTATATGTCAGAAGGAGCCTTGATGCTCAGATGCCTTCTAAAATTCCCATTGTCCATCATGGCTGAGACTTTACACAAACACTGCAGATAACTGCAGCGCATGAGGCAAAGCAGGCTCCTCTGAACATAAAATAGCCAAAAAAGATGTGCTTTTTGACATTGAACAGAAAATAGACTCAAGATGGAGGGCAAAGGCAAACACAGAGGAGGGCAGAAACAGGGCACCGAGGGATAATGACAAGAGAAGGGCTTTGAATTTGAGCAATTACTGTTTGTGGAAGCAGTAGATGTTTTCTAAAGTTATTTTCTTTTTTGCATTAGATTCTGTTGAAACTGGTGAAACACTTTCAGCTCTTTATAAACAAAATATTTTAACTGTAGCTACCATGCGCCTTACATGTACATCATGCTTATGATCCAGTTTAATATCCACAGAATGCAGCGATGTGATGGATGATACTCACCTGACCACAAAGCTCATCAAAGGTACAGTCAGCGAGAGAGCCGCAGGTTTTCTCCAGAATCACATCTCTGCCCAACACGGTGAGCACCCGAGGACCTGTAACTACGGAAACACACAAATACAACGTACACAATCCTCATACAAGTACAGTTTTTATCCTTTCTGCCAAAGCTGGTAAATATATTAGAGGTCATTATTCTATGGAGAGTAGCAAAGAGAAAAGATGTCAGAATATGAGATCAAATAGTAGAGAAAGTTGATAATTCAGAAGATATGTATTTATTCTGGTGTGTAAAAACACAGTTTTTGATTCAATAATGATTTTAAATCAGACAATGTGAAGAAGGAAAGTACAAATGATGATTTTAATAATACACAAGCTGGAGATCAATAATACTAGTAAGAGTTTTTTAAGTCTCCACTGCAGAGATTTCGTAAATTCCCCTAATCAGCAAATGATAGTAAGATAGGTAAATTATGACCCTCCAGCTTTTCTGCAATTGTCTACTATTTGATCCAATTCAAATTTCACAGTGAAACTGTCTCCACCTTTAGTTTGGAAGCCCCAGCCTCACCAATACATGTTCCAGACCTGTTGCCAACAAAACCTTTTTGTTGCTCAGAGTTACAGCAGTGCTTAAAGAAGGAAGGAAGTATTTTTTTTTCAGTAAATGGCACTTATCTTATTAAGATTTTGCTAAATGTTTCATTTTCTTTATAACATTTTGCACAGCATGTGAGAGCATTTGGAAAAGCTGCTGCAAATATTGTTCCATGACTGATGTTAACTTCAAATTTCATGTATGGTTAACATAAAATCACATTTAAAAAATCTCTGGATAACTAATTAAGTAAATGATTTGTATGAGTCCAGCTGACTTTGATTTAATGGT
>JBBDHI010000024.1:13757631-13769037 GCA_037177115.1 Craterocephalus stercusmuscarum
CTCCCACTTTACAACAAGACTACTATGTGTTTTTTAACTTTTCGATCACATATATTTTTTTTACTGCAAATGCTACTTTCAACGTTTACTGAAACTGGTTCCATCCTAATAAACAATATTTGACATCAAGAATGTGCATCATTTCAGTGACCTCTTACGTAACATAAAAAAGCTGCAAAGGGGAAAGAATTGGAGCTCTTCTTAAACTTCCTTACCGCTCTTTTGTCTTAACGTAAGCTCCTCGAACAGCGCGTCCAGGAAGGCCTCTGCACCAGGCTCTCCTGTGCTGCTCAGCACACACAGGCAGCAAAACACACAACAAATGATAGGATATGAAATTAATCCTAATGAAGTGACAGCATAAAGCAGTGACAGGAAACAGAGCAGGGCTGTGGGGTACTTAGCTTTTCACTCTATCAGCAAAAACCAGGATGTTAGCCTCTAAACACAAGCGCGTGAATGAGCCTGTGTGTGTGTGCGCTTGTGTTTTTACGGCAGGTAAAAGGGTGTGATGCGCTCTATTTACATACAGTGAAAGGGTGAGCACTCTTTTCGGCTGTGTGTGCATGCGCTCCGTCGTGTAATGAGGAAAACAGAAAACTAGCTTTTAAAGCTCTGCCATTTTCTCATGTTCTATTGATTCATCTTTCATTCTTTTCATGGCTCTCTCAAGGTAATGCAGGTCTTTATAAACCTCCCTGCCCGCTTCTGCCCATTCATGCATCAGTTTGCCTTCTCTTCCAGTCCTTAAAAAAGAAAATCTAATTACATGATTCATATAAACATTTACTGTGTGTGAATTCTTGTGTGCATGTTAACGTTGGCGTCTCAGGGCTGAGCTGGACTGTAAACACACGGGGAAAGGAATCAGTGATATAGCATGTGTGTCTTACAGGTAGTACAGTTTCCCTGCTGCAGGCTGGTCCAACCCTCTGTAGTCAATCCCAGAGTCCAGGCAGATGGTGTGGCAGTATTCCTATACACACAATGGCAACATACAGGACAACAAATTACATTTATCTTATTTTATGCGTTTTATTTATTTGTGTGAAGGTGAGCGCACAAAAAGTTACAGGACATAATCATTATTTTTCCCTTAATAAAGAACTCTCCACTGTTTCAGCAGCTAAAACTGGAGATTAAAAAAAAAAACACCGACGCACTGAAGCTTCTTACTGTTGCTGCTACTTTGATAATTTTGGGTCATTTCTTTCAAGTATGAAAGCTCCTAAGGAATAAATAAATGAATAAATAAACAACTATGACCAAAACCTTCCCCATCTTTCATTAGTTTCCTCAGTATAAACTCCATAGCAGGTTTTCCTTTGTCCTGTCAGATCCTGGCTGTCATTTTGTTCTGTATCATGAGTTTGCAGCTTTCCTGCCACTGAAAAGCTTTTTATGAGGTTTTGGACATGCAGACAGTACTTATGGCATGCCTTCTTGTCAGGGGGGGTTACTTCCTGCAGCTTTTTCTGTTCTCCTGCTGTATGACACCTGTCAGCACTCTGATTTATGGATGATGATTGAATCTTGCTCTTGCAGTTTTTAAACACACCAATTGCCCTCACATTAAATGGCTCGCATTATTCTTTACTGGATGCTAGCCTACTAGCTAGCACCTAGTATCTTTTAATATATAGATCCGGGATATGGTTGTTTGCTAATATCTATTCGTTGATGCAGAACCTATTGTATAGCCATTTTATTCAGAGTAGTTATTTATTTATTTTTTTTATCTTTTGTAATTGCTATTTTACTGTATTGTGCTGTGTTTTTTTATGTCTTTGTTCCTGTTAAGGACTACAGATGGAAATTAGCTTGGTGCTAAATCTAATGCAGCCATCTTTTAATGTATCTGCACACAGTCCTTTAAATAAACAAAAAAAAAAAAAGCAGAACATATGTAAGGTGAGGTTAGGCATCATCTTTGATTCAGATTATTGCTGCATGAAAGCCTTTGCCATGATGAATGGTGATTGCAGAAACCTTATATTTCATATCTGTAGATCAAAATAAAATCGTATTACATGACACGCTGCCACCATTTCCTGCTGTTGTATTGCCAACTTTATGAAATAGTTTTACATCTTTGCAGATCTCCTTTTCAGACAGAACGTGTCAAGTGAAAAGTGGGAGCTTTGAGTCACATTCCTCTCATTACAAATAATTAAATGGACAAAGAGCACCCGCTGTATGGACAGCTAAAATGATGGGGCAGCACAGAGTCGCAGCGCACTTCTCGCAAGCCTCTGACGGCTCTTACATTTCGTGTCACTTTTTTATGCTTTATGAAGCTGCACCATTGTTCTGCAGACATTCAAATGCGTTCCCGCTGGGGTGAACCTGCGATGCAGAGTTTAAACTTTTCCAGATAGTGTAAAACGTCAACAGGATTTATGTCAGGGAGAGCAGCGCAAACTATAATCATCATCTCCACTATTCTATCAAAGAAAAGCGAGGAATTGCATATCATTCCGTGCACGCCATCAACGGCTGACTGAGTATTCAGCGACAGCTCCATCAAATTATGAAATCAGTGAATTTCTGCCACTGGCCTCCTTAAGCTGCAGGATAATTAGTAATCATCACAAAGCAAGGGGACGGAAATACTCTATTCTTCTCTGCTGTCAACTTTTTATCTCCATGTCCGCTCACACAAACGGGGTTCCCACTCTGAGCCAATTGGCTGAATCAGGCTTAATAACAACCTGACAAACTCGCCCTCCCCCACGCACAAAAGGGAGGTGTCATTTCATCAACCTTCCGTGACCCCACCAACCGGTAAATAGTCCCTCCAAAAAGGAAAAAAAAAAACTTGTCACTATTGCCGCCACATCATTAAAATCTCAGTTTATCTTTTTTTTTTTTCCCCGCTGCCATCTTCTACCCCCTCCCTTTGTGAGCGGTGACTACCTACAGTAAAGACGGCTGACGGAGGTACAAATAAGAGAGAGGGGAGAAGAAGGAGGAATGGAAACACAATCAGAGATGATGATTCCATTGGTTATTTATAATCAGATGAGGCTGAGGCCCTGCGGGTCATTACTTGATTATCCATCTTGAGGGGATTGTCAAGTCCTCACTCCTTCAAGATTTCCTCCGCCTACACATTGTGGTCTTTCACCCCCCACCCCCCCCTCCCACATCCGTTCATCATGCTCCTCTTAGTCAAATTCCAATTCTACCCAGTCTCCTTTGCAACTTTCAGTCTCATCTCTTCTTAAATCCTTTTTTACAGATGCAAAACAATGACCAGATAATCGGTTTCGTTGACAAGTGTGTGCAGTCCTCAAACTGTTGGGGCAAAGAACCAATCAGCTGACTTATAATCTGGATAATTAATGCATTATTCTGGTTTGGAACGTATGGATTTCAACACAAAACATGGAATTCGATGGCAGCGCTGGGAAATTGTGCAGTCCTTTTGTATACTTGCAGGATTTGCTGCTTCCTGTGTTCATTTTTGAGTTGAAACCTTATGCGAGTTGACGGAAGATGAAAAGGTCATGAGTTGTTTGGAAATCTGACAGATTAAAGACATAACTTAGTGCAATATCAGGGTCTTGGACCAGCGGTGTAAAAACAAAGCAGATGTGAAGCAGAATTGTGGAAAAGCAGCAAAGAAGCAGCAAAAATGTGGAGTTTCCCCACTTCTAGCTCGGACAAAGGACACAAGATGACAGACATGAGAATCAGAGACTCTTTAGAAGAAAGTCATCCAAACACATGTAGCTCCAATCTCGCCATTGTCCGAGCTGTCCGCCGCTTTATCTGGACGGCCATTTAGCATAAAAACAGAGTGGCGTTTTCTTTCTCTTCTTTTTTTTTTTTTTTAATTCTCTGCTGCTTCAACTCCCCTCTTTGCCCGCTCCCTCTGTGACATATCTCCCTCTATCCTTTACTCTTCAAAAAGTTGCTTTTGAGTTTCACAAAGAGTGCGGTGCCATTGAGCTGCAACAAAAGCCAAGGATAGCTTACTACTGGGCCCTGATGAAGTCCACTCCCTCATTACCCGGCAGCAAAAAACATTTGATGCTTTTTTTTTTTTATGTTTGGCCCTGGAGAATTGACCAGGACTCAAAGAAATGCAGGGTGGGATGGGTGAAAAAGAGACGAAGGGGGGGACAGAGACAGAGACAGAGAGAGAGAGAGAGAGAGAGAGAGGCCACGGGGGGAGGAGGGGTAAAGGTTGTCGTTCATTCAGCCATGTGTGTCTTATAGACTTGTGTGGCGGGACAGAAGAAAAGTTGGAGGGGGTTGGGATAGAGGGGTCGAGAGAGAGACGGGGCAGAAAAGGGAGACAGCTTAAAACACTGCCTTTATGCTGGCAGGTTCTGGACGACTCTTCTGACATCAAAGTGTTTTCACTAACTGGGGAGTTGCAGTGTGTGTGTGTGTGTGTGAGTGAGCGAGCTGGGGGTGTATCTGGAGATTTTATTCATTCCTCGGCAGTGGGGTGGGCGTGGGGGGGGACGTGACAATGTGAACACCCTAATTACACCTAATGATCTATTCCCTTAAAGTGTGACCGCCGTGGGCCAGAGATGGATTGTTCGGCAGGGTCGTTCTCACAACCTCCCCCTGCCTCGGCTGCTCCTCTTGGGGAAACATCCTGCGAGTTACAGGCCCCCACCTTTTGTGATCTGGGACCTCCCAACCACTAGACCCTCCACCCTGAACACCTCTTGAGCTCAAAGCCGAAGCAAAATGAAACCGTGGCTGTGGTTCCTGCACCTGGCCGACAGAGGCACCGCGAGCCGATAGCCACAAGCAGGGACATAAGAAAAAGAATAAATGAGGAGTAGTAATAGTTTCAAAGTCTAACACAGAGTAGATTTGGAAATTCTGCCTTTAGAGGTTTGTCTTTTCCATTGAACTGCACAGGAAGAGCTCACACGCGTCACTCAGTACACACCATGCGGACACACAAAGTACCGCTTCCTCGTCCGGTGTACCCTTGAACTGTTGTGGCCCACTTCACTTCTGAATGAATACGCAACTTCTCAACATAATAATCCAGTATTCTCAGTGTGCATGCTTGATCACACACATCTGACTTTATTATCAATTCTGCTAATAGAATAGCGATCAGGCAAAACAGCCAAGGTGACAAGATCCATGAAAAATCAGTAAAAACTGAGACCAAGATTTCATTCAAATTAAGTTCAAAAGAAGAAAATTAAGATGTATAGAAAAGAGACCGAATTATGTGGTAAAGGGTGAGCTTTGCTCTTGAGGCGTGCAGTTAGCCATGCTGCCCTGCCATTACATGAGCTGAAAGACAACGGCTGCCATTAAATATCGAACTCCTTTAGATTTGAAATGGCAGGCTTTTCTGCTATTCACAATCTTTTCCTCCAAGGTCTTCACTGGAGGATCACATCCAGTTTCTCTTTATTTAGCATTCTGTTTTCATTCTTGCACTTTTTCCTCTCATCACTAACTGCACAGCACATTGTATTTATTGATAATGACATAAAAAATTAAAAGAAGGAGAGCAGATCAAAAGAAGAGTTAAAATGAGCAGGAAACCCAGCGATACTCCAAGTTGCCTCAGGGGAGTTTTTTTTCTCCCCTCGGCAGCTTTGTGCGCAACTGCGATTGAACAAGTGAAGGGAAAATAAAGTCACTATTCTCCTACCAAAATACAGAGACCTGACCTTGGGTGAGTAAAGCCAGTGAGCAGAACAGGGTGGCGATACAATAAAGAGCGGAGACAGAAGAGTGGGGAGACTGGATGGGCCATGAAAAGTGGAGTGCAGAGTGAGGACGGCTTATGAGAGACAGAGTGAGTTACAATACTGCCAGTATCCATTAAAAGAAATAAATGGGGAAAAAAAAAAACACAAAATGTTTATCTTTACAGAACTCTGAGCTTTGCCATGGCTACTAAGAAAAACAGGCCTTAACAACGGCAAAGTTTTAACGATAGTGTCTACAAAAACCACAAGAAATTGCAGATTAAAGAGAATATTTTAAAATGAATTAAGCCTCGGTGGATCTAATTAAATTGTAAGGGATCTAATGATTTGACATCTTTAAGAATGGATGTTTGTGGAAGAAAAGGCTCTGTGGAAAAAGGGGTCCCAACTAATCAGAAGTCAATCGTTAAAGAAAGACTTCAACTCAGGCGGACAGAGCTGGTGGATTAACCTTTACCACCGCGGCTCAGGTGATGAGGAGGAGAGGTCAGAGGCTACTTTTACATGTTAACGCCCTCATTCTCTCCTGCACTCACTATAGAAACCCACTCTGGCACACAGATGCAAGACCAGTCTGCATCCAAGACTCCTGCACCCTTAAAGCATTATTTCAATCTGTTAAGGGTCAGCTAGTTTGCAATGTCACCTCGCTAAAGCACGCTTTAACTTTGCCACCATAGAGAAAGCAACGCACACCCTAAAAAAAGAAAAAACCTGACCCCCAAAAACCAGATGGCTTCACAAAAGAGAACATGGTACCCTGAAAGAAAGGAGGTAGTATGGGGCAGAGAGGGACAACAGGCATTCAGGACCTTGATGATGGTGGATTAGAGAGGGCAAGGGTGCTGCTGGGAGGGTGCATGGGGAGAGGGGTAACTACAAGACTTCCCCGGTTGTAGTCTATTTGCATTTTCTGTGTGTTTAAAGTTACAATTTTAAGATCGACCCTCATCTCATGAACCTGTGGTGTGATTTCAGCTCACTTTGCACACAATCATGCTCATAAACCTGATGTAACAAGCTATTTGCTGCATATGATAAGTTGACAAATGAGTAAATAATACTCTCTTGAATGCTGTTGCAGACTGCGTGAAAATATGGCACATTTTTACCTCAACATGCTGATTGAGCCGTCTTATGAGTCAGTTACTGCAAACAGTAATCGGCATGTTATTCTCTGAGGGACTGGGGGAAGGATTTGGAAAAGAACAAACATGCATGGACAGCTTTTTAGTGCTAATGGGTGAAGCGTTAAAAAACCAAGAAGAACGGGCCCACTGACACGTGGCACTAAGAGGAAAAAGAGGATTCATCAGCAGCATCTGTGATGATATGATAGAACTGGGACTGAAAACAGATGCTGGCACGGCTCATTTCCTTGTGACCAGGTAAGCAAACATTATAAGTTCACAGCTTGATATGAAAATGACATGAAATCAGTGAGGAGTCGGAGAGATCCCAACGTGCAGCAGCCTTAGCTGTAATCAGCAACTGCTGCGTAGCCGAACGTTTACAGACGGCCCGCTGTTTGTTGCGTACTTTGTTGTTCCACACGCTGCTGGCTTTCATAAAATATGCGTGGTGGTCTGCTGTAAACCGTCTTGTAGTAAACAGCGTAACAGCATCACCAGTGCAGGGCTGGGAATATGGACAGTCTGGGAAGCATTTGTGCCTGCTGTAATTCTGATGGGTCACAGATTTTGCTGTAACACCGGCTCAGCTGGTGGCTGCAGTTTCTCACACCGCCCGTGGTGTCACTCGTGAGTCTCATTTCATCATTCTGCCCCTGGTCCCTTTAAAAGCAATGTTATTCATTCATTTACTGTCAAAAGTGCCACAGGTGCTGCTTTTTAATAACCTGGGTGCAAAAGAGCATTAATTGGCTGCTCCATATCCATGTTCTAGCTTAACTTTTGTTGAAGGTAGATTACATGTCTTCTGTAAAAATATAAGCTGAGAGGAACAATCCAGAACCCATCACACTCACGAACCACAAACAAGTCAACTGTAAGCACAATTATAAAACATACCTGTGAAACATTTAGTTACCCCTTAAAGAAGACTCCAGAAAATGAAGCCAAAATAGAAAATTGTAAAACCTCCATTCTGCCTAACATAATGTAGGACACTGGACAGTGACTACTTGTCTTACCATCTATGACTTTGTGACAAAATGGTTTTCAATTTAAAAACATTTAAGTTGTTTTCACATATGTGCTGGAGTGTTGATATTCTAGTGGCACGTGAGAACGGAAACGTCTTGTTCCAGGCTTTCTGCTGAAATCTTTCCATTCAAGCCCTACGTAAGATCTCTGGATTATCATTGAGTGAGACTTTGTAATAAATTGTCAGCAAACAGTCCATATTATTTGCATCTGCAGTGTTCATGGGTGTTTGTATGCTGTTGAGTTTTCCCTTTCTGTTGCTTTTTTACTCACTCTCCACAGTTGTGTAGATGCGCAATTAGATGCATATCAACACAATAAGGAGCCTTATCTGCTAATCTCAACTTCTAATAAAGAAAATATAATGGTTCCAACTGCACAATTTCTACATCATTTGCTGCTTCCTACTTGATTCATCCCTATATTTATTAATCAGAAGAGTCTTCACAGAAAATATTAAAGCAAACCTAGTGATAAGATTCAGGGTTCTCTAACCAATGACAGTGCATGGTTTAAGCAACGGTCAAGGCACATTACTAGCAGGTGATGTGTATAGGTTTAAGATAACCACAAAAGTCCACAAATAATTGAAATACAACTGGGTAAAATAATCAGTTTTACACAGATTTTGCTCAAAACCTGCTAAATTTGCTGTAAACCTTATTATGAAAATTATTCCACCAGTGTTGGAGGAGGGAACCTGATGTTTGCTCAGAACCAACTTTATGTCCGTTGCTGTTCTCACATTCACGTATTTGTACTTCTGAAGAGTAAAAAAACCAGCAGTTTTTAAGTCATAACATACTGTAAAAGAGGCCACAACATAACTAAATACCAATAAAAGGTGCAAGAATGCTTACCCCCTCTGTTACAAAATGCATGACAACAAATTGTTATGCAATTATTTATGATCATGATGATCACTCCAAACACATCAATGATCATCTGTGATGCAGGCGGGATAATGATGCGACCTGCTTAAATTGCAAAGCAGATTTTTTTGCTCGACATGGCTGTGTCGCTCCTCTGCTTTCCTCTCCTCCGCCCCTCACCCCTTACTTTTGAAATGCAAGCAGCCTGAGTCAGTCATTCAGCTCATCTCCCCGTCTCCCCCATCTCCCATTCACGTTACCTGCGCTCTTCCCATCTCTCCCCACCTTTCAGTGTGCCCTGGTATGATCAAAGACAGCTTTGTGACACTTTGCAAGGCATCCAGGAAGCAGAAAACATCAAACCACTAAAGAGCAACAGAGGCACACATGCAAGTGTGTGTGTGTATGTGTGTGTGAGTGTGATAAACAAATGAATAAATTAACAAAAGAAGAGAGAGGCCTGACTTTGTCTCTACCTTCAGCATGTCGATGAAAGGTAGAAAGGTGTCCCTCTGAAGTCCATTTTTGTACAGATCTGAAAAAGGAAGGGAGGGCCTGTATTAGAGCTGCTGTTTAGCCTCCTTATAATGTCATTCCCCCAGCACAGATTGGCAGATAAAGTGGCTATTGATGAACTGAAGGATGGGTGGGGAGGCACGACAAAAGGACTGGGAACCAGGGGAGAAAAATGGATTTCTGCACCGGCAGTGGCGGCAACATAAAATTCATTACATTCCCAAACAATGGTGGCAAGAGAAAGGACTGTCGCCTTTTCAGCGTGGACAATGTCCACAGCAGCTCGCTGAATAGAGGTTTCAATTAGCTCGGCTGGAACAAATTACATCTGAAGTAGCATCCCTGATAGACAGATAAAACGGATAGGAACTCGCACACAAACACGGACAAAGACGCACGGACAGGCACACAGGGAGGCTTAACGGATGCAAACAAAAGTTGATGTTGTGGCTTCAGCTGAGGATCTCCATGCAAATAAACCTCACTTTATAACTCCTGCTCTGTAATGAAGAGTGCCACCAAGGAGACACAACTATTGATAAGATTTATAGTAAAAGATGAATCAATAATTAGGAATAAATTTACTTGCTTTATTGCCAAATGCTTTTTTAAAAGCTGAATACCATTCTTTACTTTTTATGTATTGACTGATTCAACAGTGTATCATACTGTAGCATTTAGTGAGCTTGACACACTCAAAAAAATTATACTATATCTAAAAAAAAAAGCCATGTTATCTTTAAAAAAGTAACCTGAGTCATGGAAGGACCCATTGGGTTTCATCTCATTGCCCATTATAATGCAACCTTTATCAAACAGGCACAAAAAACTTAACTTTGGGTGAAATTTGCAGGCACATATAATAACATTAACTACATGTTATTAGCTGAGGTGACAATGTTCATGCTGCATGCCATTTATCTTTCTAACCCTGCTCAATTAGCTGAAACTCAATCAGAACCGTCAAGCAAAACATTAGACGTTTGAGCTAAAAACCGTCTCTAAAATTCCGCCTCCAAACACATCTAGGCCTTTTTGATACCTGCATCTCCACATCAATAAAGATGGAAAATGTATGCCTTTCATGCCCAGTTGTCTCTCATGGCTTTTAGTGTTCCATTAACCTTGTAATTAATACTAAGTAGGCTCTCTATCAACTTTGCCTGGTTTGGCGCTTTGTTCTTAATAGCTAGTAAATATCAGAGACATGCGTCTTTGTCTACGAGAGCCATCTTGCTGCCATCCACTTCACTCAAGGCTTTGAGACATCAACATCTTCGCTTCAGAAAGAGGCGTCAGAAAACACATCATGCATTTATCTCCACCCTGATTGCTGTTTTGCTAATTTTTGTTCCATCTTGTTTCTACTTACAGTAAATGCAACATCAAAGCTTGATAAAAGGACTGCAAAGCTTAGAGGTGCATCAACTGTTCCTCCGTTTTCCCCCTGAGGTTAATCGCTACAAAAAAGGAGCGATCAATTTAGAGGATCATGGATGGGTGAAACTTTTTAGCAAAGATTTATGTAAGAAAAGAAACGGACAAATGTGCTGACCGAGGCAAGAAACAGAACCTGGATTATGTGGAAACATCATTTGCTATCTAAGCTGTATTAAAATAAAGTCCTCACTGTTAGGTTTTTGCACTTTTTTGCTTTCTTATTTGTTGGTAAAAAACAATAGATAGTTGCCACTTATTTTTAAAGAGTCATTTGTATCAAAGTGAATCCTCTCACACAACTTCAGGTACTTCTTTCTGCCAAAACAGCCACTGATTAATTTGAAACACACAACTCACAGGATCAGCTTGACATACTGGAAATATTCTTAGGTCCTAGACAAGGCAAGATTAGTAAAAGGATGTGTCAAAATTAACAGGTTATGATGGAAGAATATTCATTACTATTAGATAATCATGACATTAACCAGTTAAAGGAGAACTTCGCTTTTTTTTAAACCTGGGGTCTGTTATCATCTTTCCTCTCATACATGTGAGTGAGGAGGAAACGAACGTTCAAGATATGTCCAGTATGTAGCTGGGCAGGCAGCTAGCAGCCCAGCTAATGATAAGTATAGGGCAATTGGCTCTGAGTCTGTTCGTCCTAAAAACTTGCTTTTTTCCCCACACTGAAGTGCTCTGATAGTCTCA
>JBBDHI010000024.1:13774707-13786886 GCA_037177115.1 Craterocephalus stercusmuscarum
AGCAAATAACTTACAGGCAAGAAACTATTTGATTATTTAACAATATGTCTTTGTTCTCTGAAGAGGTCCACTGCTCTGAAATCTAAATCCACCAAGCACCCAGTATCATTGATAGGTTGTCCTCCATGCATTCCGGTTTCTTTGACTTCATCCTTATCAACATTAGTGAAGTACCTGTTGCTGTGTTTGTGGCCAGAAAGTACACATCTCAACATCACAGCACTTCTGAGAGCGAATCTATAGGCTGAGTCCACAAACTGGACTCCAGCATGTTCAAGCAGATGTCCGCTTCACCGCCCCTTCCTCTTATTCCCTCTTATCTACTTCCCCATATATAACAGGCACTTCTGATGGCCATACCCACAGCATATGCCTCCTTTCACACTCTGGAGAGTCTTCTGCTTTTGCATATTAGCCCCACTGCCCTTGCAATACTTGATTAACATTTGTGCTAAAGCCTTGATTTCGCTGAGAAGAGGTGGCTAAGGGCATCAAATTAGAGTGTGTGCCCGTAAATGATTGTGTGTGCGCGTAATGAGAATCAACAAAAAGCCAAGGCTCTGTGTCTCTCTGAAGAGGCCCTGCATTTCCTCCGACCACAGGATTTTATTTTCATTTCAAAAGAATCATTTAAAAATGACCTTTTATACAGCATGGATTTGTTTATTCATGTGCCCTCAACATGGGCACAGAACGAGGGGCAATATTGATTGCTGGGAGAGCAGCGGCAGCGGGGAAGAGAATGGGAACCCACAGAATGAGAAAGGTGGAGGGGACTGATGTAGCACTTGTGGAACACAAAAATAATGGCGCAATCTCTGTCGGCCATTGCCCATATTTAAATGAGCATCCAATTACTCGAGCGTCTGTCAGTTTACAGCAAAGCCACACGGGTGCCAAATTAAACCTCTTTTGATGTTACACCTCTTTATGTACACAACCTATGAGCAATTTCTGAGGCTGCACAGTGACTGGAACCCTGAGACAATGACACATTTTCTTCTCACCCCTCTTCCTTTCTCACTCTCTTCTTCCCATCTTTCCATCTCGGACCTCTCAATGGCGAGTATTCATTAGGGAAACCGAGTGGAGATCGTAAAAAAAAAAAAAAAAGAGGGGGGCTACAAATTACTGATAATGGCACAGCGCTAATGAAGAGAATGGAGAAATGTCATTAGCATTTAAGAGGATAAGATCCATCTGACCCGCCGCCGCCAGTCGCTTTCTAGCTCCACTCACTTAAGGAGGCAGGAGAGTGCGACTGATACCCAGCGCCTCATTTGCATGGCTGAGTAGAGGAGGATGCTGATTGGTATAGACCCCTCGCACCCCCCCCCCCGACTCTCCCAACCTTCCAACCTCTTGTTTATGCATCACAAACAACGTGCACATGTCTACTTGTTCCCCCTCCATTCAGCGGTAGCAACAGTCGACGAGCGAAAACAGCAGAGCTGGCGACGGCAAACAAAACAAATCAATGAGGATGCACAAACAGCGCCGCGGTTTAAAATGTGAAAGACGGCCAGATGAAAGGAGCAGCTCTTGATCCTCGCAGATGCACAGAGAGTTATTAGAGAGAGCTCCTGCACCTTCTGTGACCTGTGACCTGCTGGCATTAACTGTAATGATATCAGTGAAAAGAGCAACATTGTGCTGCTAACAGATGTGTTTGTCTGGCTGATGAAAAACAGAAACACGCGTGCGTCTCTTCTTTACAGCAGTGAATGGCTAACCACCTTACAGAAAATTAAGAGAGCTTCAGTAGAGGCTCTCTCCTCTGACACTAAAGGATAGAATAATGAGAATTTCTGCATCACTAATGAATGAGGGGTGCAGTTTAGTGTTGTGAATCCAGTGGAAAAGGAAACTGGATGACTTGGCTGGCAGGTTTTAAAAGGAAACCATCAGCGAAAGCACAGAAAAAAGCAACAAGATCACACATAGGACTCGATTTTAGGATACTCATAGTGAAAATGTTATATCATGATACTTGTGAGATGATTCAATGCAGCACTATAGTGCAAAACAGCAGAACAAACAGGAAGTATTTTTTTGCTTTACTCAAAAGCAGCCACTAGATGTCCCTAGTCCTGCTTTTTTTTCTTTTAAAAAACAAGATCACAAGCACACAGTTGCTCCTACATCCAGGACTCAACACCTAAACTCTCCTCTAAAGATGGACCGACAACATTTAGTGCCATCTTATCATTATTCTTCAAGCAAAAGGGAGGGGCAATTTATCAAATCTTTTTTTCATTCAATCTTTAGGATACAGTTTAATACTTTATTATTCGTGAGTTAGGATAAAAGCTTCATTTCCTGTGGATTTACTGTTTGTGGCTTTGAATTTGGTTAAAAATCTATCATTTCTGCAGCTAAACATCTAAAGTAAACGTGGGCAGCACACATTAAAATGAGGTAGAAAATGCTTAAAAGCAAACACATGACAACTCGCATATAAAGACAAGTTTTTGCTTTTTAGAAACTTCTTTAAATTTGAAAAACGACTTCATTCGCTGCACATAAAACTATGTTCCTGGTTAACTGTGGATAAAAGGTAAGTGTTATTCCTCCAGCTAATTTATTTCTATTTAACCACACAATTTATAAATATGAGCATAGCACTTTATTCACTGATGTCTAAGCAAGCTTTAAAAACAAATACACAAACATGCAAACCCACAGAAGCAGCGCCTGCAATGCACTCACCTGAAACTCATCAAAACACAAGAGGCAGGTCTCATTGCTGATCTCCATGGCAACCGGTGATATGGGGTCATAGGTGAACATTTTCCCTAGCCTTCGTTTTGGCAGGCTTTGTTTCCTCCGATGGATCCCTTCAAGCAGCACACAAACGTCAGACACATCTTAAGGCACACCTGCGTGAGCGACCCAAACCCGCAGATGAAACTGAATAAAGCAGTAATTTCACCTGTATGCATAATGGCAGACAATTAGCATTAGGGCCTTTGGGACAAACAGAGAGTTAAATATAGGATCACTAAGAAAAAAGTCAAACAATTTCATAAAATTCCATAAAGTCATGCTAAGCACACCTTTGTGGTCTGGTGTGGGAGGAAATGACTCACTTTTGTGGATGTCCAACATGAAGCCGTTGAAGTGGACTCTCTTTTTACAAGGGTTTTCCACATGGGAGTAAAACAGATCCATGAGCATGGTCTTCCCTGTGCCTAAAAGGGTGACAGATATCTTTCAGAGATTTAGCATCACAGAAAAAAAGTTATATTATACTTCTGTGAGAAAAAGCAAACGGCTTGTCCAGAATACAACCCTACCAACATCTCCATATATATAGAAGCCTTTAGGTGGTGGTGGGGGTGGAAGGGTTTGCTCCTTTGGGGAGAAAAGGGGGAAAAATTAGGCTTACGTTACATCCCAACAGCTGCTTCTAATCAAAACCAATTATTTACAACAATCACGCGTAAACCAGCAGCAACCCCTGATTGATGGCACAGATAACTAGAGGTGGTGAGCTGCATTAACTTCTCTATATTCGTTACAACGCATGTCTTAGGCATAATTTCATAAACAAAGTATGCTGAGGCATTGAGCCACCACTATAGTGTGAGGTTTCACGTTCTCCAGACTCGCCCGCTGCGGGGGAGGAAGACAAAGGGGATCTAATCAACAAGACAAGCCAGGGTTCCCACGAAAGAAAAGCATCATCAGTGGAACAATGGGGGGATTTGTCAGACAAAACGGAGAGGACTGGATGAGGCTCCATACGAGATGGAGTGGACTTGTCTGTGCAGTCTGTTTAGCGCTGCTAATTGTGATACGGTACTGTTGCATTGAGGTGCTGCTGGAAGTCATTGTGCTGCCTGCCTCCTATTATCAAAAGGTCCTTGCATCAAAAAAAACATCTCCTGTGTGACCGAGCTGAGAATACAGAGTAAAGCCAAATATCACTAGAGAGGACCCGAGCCGTGGAAATGCATGTGTCATCAGTGTGCACAGGGGATAACTTGAAGTGTATGTATCCGCAGATGGATAAATTATAAATCAGTCTATGCAGGTTTTAGGAACATTGAGGATTCTCTGTGTCTGGGACCGGGGCAACACCAAATTGCTTTGGAATTAAATCGCTCACTAAACAGAAAGGATTGTCCTCTTAATATTTAATTTAGCTGCCATTTCATGAGGATGGCACTCAGTGTCCACATGCACTTGGTCTCCGCTGCACAAGGAGCACTTGACTCTGATAAATGTTGGGAATGGTAGATTGAAAACCAAATTAAAAAGCACAAACTTGTTATCCACCCCCCCTTCCTGCCCCCTCTGCTCTTCCATCTACCGCCTATTCGGAGCAGGACGTGGAATACTGGAAGAGCAACAAGCCTTTCCTGTCTGTTCTGGCAAAACAGCGTGTGACTTCTTTCTGACTTCCCAAGCTGCCCTCTGGCATGGCGGGGTAATTGTCAGCGGTGGACGATCATTCTGCCACGGCAGAGTGGAGAGGGACAAGGCAGTCCCTCAGCTACTTTGTTTAGCTGCACTTTGCAGCCCTGTCTGCCCTCCTGGTGGAGGATACAGACTGGCATATGAGGAGAAAGTTCACATGCAGGACATGGCTCCTTTGACTTGTGAAAAATATGTGAATCGGTTTGACTAGACCCGCAGATGTCACGTCATGCCTCATACGAGCTAAATTAGGTTCAACTTGAGCAACTGTCCTACTGAAAGCATGCTGTGTACAGGAGGACTCTATGTTGCAAGTCTGACTTGAAGAGGGTGGCTCTTACTGAACAATAGCCCATTGTCAGCCAACCATCCGCAAAACCACGCCACATTGGGTCAATATTAAGTCAAGTGTACTCTGCTCTCAGACTTGGTCAGTTAGTGAGGACAATGGCGGCACTTTCACAGAGAGAACAGACACCGCAATGACAGTGGTATGACCTGATTTAAACTGGAATAATTGCATAAGTTATCCAGTCAGTGTGTGTGTATGTGTGTGTGTGCATATGAGAGAGAGAGAAAGACCGAACAAGAAATAAGGTGCAAAGAGAGAGGGCTGGGCGGGGTGGTGTGTGGTGATGTTGATAGCCTAACACCAAAGCATTTGTCAGAGTCCCAAATCAAAAGCAAAAAGGACAAGAATTGTCCAAACAATAGGGATCCCCTCATTACTGCATGGGGACGGTGAGAGAGTGAGAGTGGTGCTGGGACGAGCCCAGCAGGAGGTCTGCCCTGCTGCCTTCCAAAAATCTCTGCCTAACCCAGTGCGTCTGTGCCAGCCGAGAAAAAAAAAACAAAAAAACTCCCACCCCTGAATATGAGACAGTCAGCTCCCCCTGACCTAAAAACAACAACAGCCCCCTGCATTATACTGTTCCATAACTTAGATGGACAATAAACTTCCCAGACCCCTACTCTTCCCGTGACCTGAGCACCATGGCCGCCATCAGTGAAGCAACTGGTGTAGTCGGTTCAGTGGTTTCCTCCTACATCACCGCATGAGAATCCAGCTGCCGTTTCACTTTATAAACTACATCTAGTCACTTTTTGTTTGAGCTTTACAATTAATTCTCATTTATATAGATAGGAAAGAAAAACAACTGCTATTGTGTTAAAAGAAAGGCAAAAAGGACAACCCGGTTTTCCACAGAAAGGAACAGAAGAATTTCAACTACTATGATTTCTCTGTGACAGTAACAGGTGTCAGGAGCCTTTCCCAACACACTACCATGCATATTTGCACTTGTTTCCACCTTAGCATGACCTAATTACATCTCATGTTTATTTAGAGACTGTGAGAAGAAACCAGGTAATCAACAGAAAACTGCACAAGCGTAAAATAATATGCTAACTGAAAAGCAGCTTCATGCTAAATCCTTCTTGTTGTAAGAATGCAAGGTCAACTATTATACCCACAGCTGCTCCCTAAACACCAAAGAGTGTATTCCATTTGAAAGGAGTGAAGTGATTTCAGTCAAATTGTGCATCATTCAGAACAGCTACTAAGCATGAGTGACAATCCATCTCCAAGACAACAAGCAGAAACTCCCTCCAGCGTCGCTGAAGACTGCAGCAGGCATGGCATAACTCTTCAGAGCAAGACTGAAGGTGGGAGGGCAGCGGAGGGTTTGATCAAACCAGTGATCTTGACAATAACCAGGAAGAAAATCCCAGATTCTGCCTCTCGTGTGAGCCTTTACTAAAAAAAAAAAATGGATCTGGGTTTGTGTTTAATAACGTGACAAATCAGTCATACAAGCTATTATCACATAGACAGAAATTTTTAGATTTTCAGTGATGTGCAAGGTTAATTTTGCTCCTTACATGCATCCATTGAAAATGGGCAAAACATGATGTTGTCGGTTACTTTTTCTGTGCTGGTTTGTTTTCCCTCAGATGTAATAATGTTTCTTGAGCAGACAGTCCATCAAAAAGAGATCATGTAACTAAATAATGCAGCCCAAGTGGATTAGCAAAACAATTCAACCATGTGTATTGAACTCTGATGATGTAGTTTAAACAATCACTATGAGCAAATAGGAATAATAACTGATATTATTGTGCTTTGCACTGAAGAAATCTCATCAATTTGAATCACATCATGTCAACATTACAACTAATATACCTTTTCACCCGTCACAGCGCAGGACCTATCTTCACTCTGAGGTTCACTCTTGTTCTGTTTTGATTTTACTGCTGGTGGGTTCAAATGGATGCTGTTACTGTAGTTTTTTAGTGTGTGCTGCAGCTGAGAAAGCCGCTGAAGAACAAGTCTCTGCTGAGCATCTGTCCTCAGGGATCCACATTGAACCAGGCGATCAAAGTGACCTACGGTATCACTGGAGCCATAAATATCAGCTGCTGGAGGGTCAGAGGAGGAGGATGCAGACGAACTGAATGTCATCCAATTACTGTAACCTTCAAAAGAATATAACAGCGTTAATCACGCAGGATCAAGCGATTACAGATGGAAGTGGTGAAAACGTGCATGAAAAAATAAATAAATAAGAAGAAGATGGAAAAATAAGCACCGTGGTGAGTAAAAGTTACCAAACTGGTATTACAAAAGAAAGGTTGTAGAAGCACACGTATTTGAAATTGAGAGTTTCTGCAACTCAGTAAACAACATTATGGCACGTAAGCCCTTACCTTTTGCAGCGCAACTGGCCGAAAAAAGGCAGATTTTCTTCACATTCAGAACAGTGCCTTTTAACAAAAAATTAAGAGAGCATCTGACAGCCGGAGAGACTGTGGAAGTCGCCATGATGTTTCAAAATCCTGAAACTTTATTCACACATACAAGTTGCGTATGTACGTATATACATACGTATTACCAGGGAGAAGTCTTCGGTGTCCAAAAAATTCTATAAACAAATTAATAAAAATGGAAGAACATATAATACATGATTTTCAAAAAATTAATTCATTTTAAATATTAATTTACATATCGATCAAATCCATTTGGATCGCAAGAGCATAATGACATAATGAGGTTGTTAGATAGTGCCAGACAGATTAACTGATATATTATCTCATAACTAAATGTCCTTTTTTATTCCAGGAAATTTATATTATGATGTGATTATACGATAATAATACATGGCTGCAAGGAGCCTGATAATCCAAGTTTCTCTGTTGCTGTAAACTGGATAGTAAGATTGGTCCATATCATAGAAATAAAATAAATACATTTGCATCAGCTGACTGATGATCAATGACACCAACGTGTCCGCTGATCGGTTGTAAACAAATAGAGTAGTAGGTGGCTGAGCCCTGTCAGCTGAACCTCAGCTGATCGGAAGTGTAGCGCTAGTTGGAAAAGAAGCATTTCCGGAAACTGTAGCGTTTGCCTTCAGCATAAATGTTGCTGTCATAATTTTTGCATTTAAGAACAACAGCTTTGACGGGAAAATCCAAAATTCAAATTACAGTATAAGTCGATGTAGCGTTTCTCTTTAAGTAATGGTCGAACTGCTGATCTGTTTAACAAATAATTTTATGTCAAGGACGGAGCAAATGCAAAGTGTTTGATTTTGAAGGGCATAAACGGAAGGTACATACTGATATTCTGGATAACTTGACATCATCCGTGGCTGCTAGAAGGACAGGGAGAAATGGCTGATGCCATAGCTGATACGAGAAGGCTCTTCACTAAGCCTCAAAACTTAAATGACGCGTATGGACCCCCGAGTAATTTTCTAGAGATTGACGTGAGCAACCCTGAAACCGTGGGGGTTGGCAGAGGCAGATATACTACGTATGAAGTCAGACTGAAGGTGAGCCTGCAGAAACAAGTGCTAATGACGTTAGCATGCAGCTAGCTATCTATGCTGGCTAATATACCTTTTTCTTGATAACAGAAAGTTATAACGTTGGTAAATTGTTATTATCACCAACATCAAGCCGAATATGACTATAGAATAGGTAAATAATTATGTGAATGAACTGTCATAAGTGGGAGGGTTTCTGAGAAGGAAGTTAGCCAAGAAAATTTAGCTAACAAGCGTTCGCTAACTGTAGTTGGTCATCAGACATTACATTTGACTAGAAAGTTAATGGTAGTCCTTTTTGTTTGATATTTGCTAGGTGTTAATCAACATCTAATCAAAAACGTGCCAGTGATGACATTAGCTGGTAATGTTCGCGTTAACATGCAATTTGCCTGTTGCCATTTCCCTGGAAAGGAAGTGGAAGTATTTGCATTTGCTCTTTCCGGTGTTGCAGCGCAGCAACAGTATAGCCAATTTAAACCAGAACTAAGTCCACAAATACATGAACGTTATATAACTTGTGTATGTGCTTAATAAACTATAACTGAATAACCTTTCCAAAAACTTTACGTGCTCTTACGCATTTTGGAGTGGAACTCCAGCCACACCCCATTGTTCGACGACTGCAGAGTTTAGATAACTTCATTAGTCACACTAAATGACCAACCTGACGTGACAGTTGGCCTGTGTGACTAAAAGCCAATATTTTTCCTACTACAGACATCATACAATTGTACTGAAAGATTTTGGCTATGGAATGTCTTTGATGCATTAAAAAGGGGTCTGGGAGAGTAATGGTGTTTTGTATTACAAGTTAAACACAACAATTAGCTGTTGGTGCCAAAGAGGAAAGACATGTTTCTGAATTGTAACTTTTTACCAAAATGTTGAGGTTATAAAAATAGTTTTTCATTATTTTCGTGAAACAGCCTTTTCCAAAGTCCTTCAATTTACTTGTCATCTTTTTCTTATGTGAAAACACATATTAGAAATATCCAGATTTAAGTAGTTCAAGCAGAATCATTACTTTTTGTAGTTTAACTGTGTTTCTTGTGATGTGTAACTTGCATTTCTTGAGTAATTCCGCCAACACTGCAAAATAGTGTTTCAGTGCTGGGCTAAAGAGGATCATGCTTTATCATGTCAGCTTTTGTGGAGCCGTAGACAGGATGCAGCATCCAGTTTTACCGGCCTCCTCCTACAATACACTTCCTTCCTCTCACTCCATTCACTAACTTATAGAAGTTTTAGTCATCCTTTTGCAACACAGCTGGTGGTAGTTATGTGAAACAGAATGCTTTTTGCTGATTATATGCATAATTTGACAGCAGCCTACTAATAGGTAATGATTAGATTCTCCCAACATGATCACACAGGCTTATAGTCAGAGCAAAATAAATAAATGTAAACCACTTTTGTACAACCAGGTGACAATCACTCATCAGAAAGATCTTTCTCTTGTTTTTTAGGTGTATATTGCTCCTAAAAAATCTTTCTTTCTTTCAAACCATGTCAACATTTTTTAGATGACTCAACAGACTGAATCAGACTTGATTGCTTCGCCCACTTAGTGTAGTTCCTACAGATTTTTTTTTTCAGTTTTTCTGAAAAAAAAATCTCACCAGCTTTGTTCTTGGCCTCAAGATGCGTGGAGATCCAGCAGAGTACCCTTTATTGCTTGACATCAATTCGATACATAAGAACCTAGGGATAATAAAGTTTGAATGATTCCAGTTAAGTGGCACCTCGACAAACTTCATGTGCCGATTAGGATTACAGTCTAGTCTGGATCAAGTTTAATTCTCTGGAGGAAACAGTTAAGTGGAGTTATACATTTTTTTCCAATGTGAAAAATGTGAAAAATGTCAGTTATTAGTGTGTTGAAGCATCAAAGCTTTCATTCAGTCTGTATGTGCAACATGAGATAATTAAGTTCACAATAAAGAAAACCGATTGCCTCCCTTAAAAGTGACACAATGTTTATGTGGAACTTTTTATGGAGAACATTTCTTGAAACAGTTTTGGGTGTAACGTAACCATTCCAGAAATATTTTCCTATGCTGAAAGGCCAGAACTGTCAGCCAGTCTCCATGCTTATCTGATTACCTCGTCTTTTATCTCTTGTTTATCATCTGTGTTGACTGACACCCCTGTAGTTAGTGGCATTGGAGTATTTCTAATGGTTACCAGCCCTCAAGTATTTTATAGCTTCCCCATTTCCTTAAAGAAATGTGTTGAAGGGATAGAAGCCGTCTCCAGGCATTAACGTTGAATATAAGGCTACTGTACTTGATTAGCGTGTAATAATTAGCATACGCGTGTAATCAGCATTATTGTGTACCTCATAGCCCAGTGTGACCCTGCTTTGCATAAGACCACAGAAGAAGCGGCGCATCCCTCACTTCTCAGAAAAGGTGGTGTCAACTTAGCTTTGCTTCTCTCCTTCTCCTTTCTTTAGGTCTCTTTAGAAGCATTTTACTCCATCTCCAGCATTTTAAGAGTGTTAGCCACAATGCTTCGGCCTGGAATGCAGTGTTTGCTTTGTTCTTTTATTTTGTTTTGTTTTTTTTAACTTTGGGGGAAAAAAAGAGAAACTTTCCCCATTTTCCTTGTGATTTTCCAGACTACCTTAATTTCATCCTCTATCCTATACAGTTTCTCCTAATAACCTTTTGTCCCGTTCTCACTGCTGTCCTGCTATCCACCCCGAAATCGAGAGAGCCCTTGTGGCCGCACTGAGAGACTCTGCTTAATCCCCTCATTGAGAAAAGAGAAGAATGAAACAGGCCGGGGTGTGGGGGGTGGTGGGGGGATTTGAAGCATCCCCCCCCCCCAATCCCCATCTTCACCCTCTACTCCCACCCATGGGAGGGCAGAAAGCCACCCCTTCACCAGCCTTCATCTCATTGCCCTCTTATCCCATTTCACTCTTTCACTCCGAGCTGTGTGCAGTCAGTTCATGGTGTGGTTACTGTTGTCAGTGTGATAACTATATAGCCTGAAATGATGTGTTTTTGTATTATGTAAACATCTAAGTAGTGGTTTATTCTCGCTATCCGGTTGGAAAGTTTGCACGTAATCTGGTTGTGCAAATGTCAGCGTATTCTTTTTGCTTGTGAGCTAAAGTTAGCGGTGAAACAAATTGTATTTGGATTAAATTATCATATAATGAGACATCTGCTTACAGCGGCTACTTGTTGCACTGTTATTTGTCAGACCTACCTTTATCTGGTGCTTTGAATCAATGGGGTAAATCAAAATCTAAAGGACGGCTGTGGGCTATCTAATTTTGCCTTGACATCATGTTGCAATCGTGAATTCCTCTTATCTTCATCCTCTCATTTTAAGTGCTGTTTTTGAAGCGGCTTGTTGGCCACAGGAAACTCATCTTCCCTCTTAATTTGCACGTATTTTTTATGTTCCTAATTGAGAGTTATTTAATCGTTCATATTTTTTTGGTGTGTTGTTTTGCTTATTTGGTGTCCCTCCCTCCCTCCCTCAAGCAGCACAGCCTTATTTGTTTGGACCCTCAGCAAACCGAGTATTGGAGCTGGGCCGTGGGTGTGTAAGGGGAGGAAGGGGTAATGGGTATTATCAAAATTTTTTGTTTTTCGTTGGTTCCCATCTCATCCAGGGAGTACATTCAGGGGAGCGAACTTTGGGATCTCACTTTGTTTATGGATAAGAGTACATAAAAGGGCTCTTATAGCTCTGTCTCTCACTCGGTCTTCCACCCCTCCTCTTCTCTTCTCCCATAGCTTCTCCCTCTCTCTTTCTTTCTCTTTTCCATTTGGGCACTGGGGTGGGGGCTTTGGTCATTAATAAAATGGGGAGAGATGGGGAGTGTGTGTGAGTGCATGCATATAAGTGTGTGTGTGTGTGTGGAAGGGGGGTAGAGGAGGTGGGGGGGCTTGTCAGGCACAGTCAAGT
>JBBDHI010000024.1:13793341-13804170 GCA_037177115.1 Craterocephalus stercusmuscarum
GGTGAGCCATTGACTGATCAGCTTGTTGAATGGGTGTATAACATAAACCATATCTGTAATGGGGAAGTTGAGAGAAACCTCTTGTTGCGAGAAACATTTTCACACTTTTCATTGCCAAAAACATGATGTCCAAAAATTGTGTTTTTCCCCATTTATTCCTACAAACACTAAAATGTTCTTGAATAAATGATTTATTCTTGTGCAACGTCTGCTCTTTGTTTTCCTCCGGGCGCTCTGTCTTTCTCAGGTGGTCGTTCCGCCTCTCCCTGGTAAAGCTCTTTTCCGACAGCTTCCATTTAGAGGGGACGATGGCATATTTGATGACTCTTTCATCGAGGAGCGGAGGCAGGGTCTGGAGCAGTTCCTCAACAAGTAAGCATGTCCATATTTCTGCAGTCTTTTCTCTGTTCTTCCGTTTCCTTGCCATGGGGTGAAAACGATTTATTCTTTTCAATTTCTTCTTTGCAGCTGCAGTCGATTGCAGCCTGTGTCTTTGTGAGGTGTTATTTTAACTTTGGAGAACAATAAAACCCTTCTTGCAATGAGTACATTCAACTTTTTCACTTCTCTTCTTATTGTTAACAAACTGAACCCTCAGAGACAGGCAGGTCTTTTTCTCACCATCCTCCTTAGTTCTGTTTTTATAATTACCTGGCAAAAAACAAGAATAACTGAAGAGGACTCAAGTGTGCACCCCCACAACATAATTTTTTTTCCCACATTTGTTTTGTTGTTGATGTGTAATTTATGTTAATTGCAGCTCAAATTACAGCGCGTGGATGCATGGGATGGTGTGTGCACCTCTGCTTATTTTTGATCCAGCATGTCCTCATTTTCAGCTGCGGAACAATAAAAGTTACAATGTGATTGTAATAATTTGCTTTGATTGCGGACTTGGCCATTATCTTTGTTTCATGTGCAAATGCATCAATGTTTCCATTGGAATATTAAGTGTGTAAAGACAGTTGAGAAGATTAAAATCCATAAATGTTTTTTTTTGTTTTTTTTTTTTAAGAAGATGAGCTGGTAATTAAGATCTCTGCCTGCTATTGCTTCCTGTGAATGAAACGCTGCTGTTGATCATATTATTGTTCAGACTTAATATTAGCCAATGTAGCTGTGGGCATTGTTCAGTTTGTGATTGAGAGCATTGTGAAGAAAATCTTTCAGAACGGCAAACACGATTGTTGCTGAGAGAGAAGAAAGAGTGATCAGTTTTCAATTAGGCTAGTTAGATTTAACTTCAGGTAAAAGAGAAGGGATTGAATCTACTGTGTGAAAAACTTGCTTTTTACATCCTCCATGCCAACATTTCCAAGCCTAATAAGCAGGATTTATTTGGGGCAGGCTTGGTCTTTCCAGTGATTTCACTGGTATTTGACATGTGAATCACTCATGGACTGTTTAATTTCCCTTGAAATATGTCCTATCAGAGGTTAAGATGCTTACATGTGTGCTATGCTATCATGTTGATCTTTTCTGAGTTAAATAGGATTGAAAGAATGGGATGTTTTAGGGTCTCAGCTGCGCTGGTCGATTCTTGTTAAGCCTGTGTGCGTCATCTGAAGGGACGTTCGGGAGAACCTGATGTCAAAGTGGCTTTAACAGAGGAAAGCAGTCCTAAACAGCGTTTTCCTCAAGAAATGAACATTATTGTTATGGCTTTTAGCTATTAATGACTTCTTTTCATAAGGTTTTAAATTCATGATATTAATAAGATAAATAGTCGAATATTAAAAGTTAAAATGCTAATAAAAATAAAGGTACTACTCAAGAAAAGGTGATTTTATATTATTTAGTTGGAAATTTGCTATGATTTAGCTAAAAGGTACTAGTCACCTTAAAATTACTGTAGTTATTATGTAGTAACAATGACCAGCCTACTTGTAAAGATGATATTAAGAAAGGATTATTTTAAAATTAGTCAGAGAGATACATGACATATGTTTCATATACCAAAACCCAAAGAAGAACCTGATTTAGTTTCCAGTTACAATAAACACAATGTAATTACAGCAATAAATAAGTATTCCATGTTTGTACTCCATACTAGTCCTAAGCTGTTTTGACTGAATATAATTGCATTGGGAATCATCTTACAGGGTGAAACTCGCCCATCACAGAGTCATCTGTTTTATGTTTTGCAGAATGTTGAAAACATTTTTTTAAAAACTGCAGTTTTGGTCATTAATGGTGTAATTACATAACTTTTCCATCAGAGGTGCTGTGACTTTTTTTAACTAGCAGAGTACAAACTACTGCTGAGAAGACTAAAGTATGTCCCCAAATGTTGTATTCATATAAACTTGTTAGTTTGTGAAGTACTTTGCTAGAAAGTTTAATTATTTTTCCACATTTTTTGCAGTAACATACTGCATCTATAAAAATCGCACCTGAAGATCAGCGATGGCTTCAGGAATGTAGGATTTTCAGACTCTGGTCTGGACTCCAGTGTTTGTATTAAAATAGCAACTCTGATTGATCAGTTACAAATAGTCACATACTGCTGTGACCATGTGTTAGGCCAGGCTCAGGTGGAAATCTGTCTGATTAGGGCTGAGCGAAATACCCTCCAATCAATATCATGATATATTGAGCAGTTCATCTCGATAACGATAAATGGACGATAACTATATACTATACTATGATGCACAATTTCCATTCGCCATCGGTGTAACGTGAGACTGATGTACGGGTCCACCGTGCAGCTCTTTGTTCTGTTCATGCTGGGAAACAGAGTTTTAGTAAAAGATGTATGAATTAAACAATACTGGGACCAATAAGCATTGACTGTACACCCCCTTTGTTTTTGCATTTTCTTAAAATATCTGATTTATCAATATGGGAAAAAATGATAGCAGTCATCATTGTAAATCTTGGTATTGGTAAATTTTCGATACATTTCCCATGAGCAAATGAAGTAGAATCATGTGTCCCAAGCTATCCCAGCTGGGCTCCAATTGTCCAATTCATGGTCACCCCATCTCCTAAGATACGTGTCTTTTTTTCATTTTTTTTCTAATTTTGTTGTTTACCATCATTCCTCTCTGGAAAGACCTTTCACAGGCAAAATGAGCTATTTTATAGCAGCATCTTCAGTTTTCATTTAATGATGCTGGACTTTAATTGTCTTCAATGGTGAAACTTAAAGGTCTTTTATTTATATATTGATAGTACAATAGAAAGATAAATGATCACACAGCTATTTACATTTAGTATTTTCACACTGAGCTATTGTAGTTTGTGCTTTTAAAAAAAGATATGCTAAGGTAACAGTTTCTGTCTTTTTACTGGGAATTATTTTTTAATATATTTAGGATATTTAAGAGCAAAATAAAACATACAATGTTATTTTCACATAGATTTGAAATAAAATTTCTATTTAACTCCATCATTCCCAGATTCCTTGTAATTCAGTGCAGTTTCTTGCAGTCAGTGTGTGTCTTCCTATTCTGAGGTTTGTCATCACTTTGTCATCACGTCCTAGAACTGTTGCTCAGGTCGTCATACCTGCTTCTTGCTCTTGTGTGTTTCAGAGTGGCCGGCCATCCTCTAGCTCAGAACGAACGCTGCCTGCACATGTTTCTACAGGAGGAGTCTGTGGACAAGAACTACACCCCATCCAAAGTCAGACAAGCCTGAGAAGAGAGGACGGCTCTCCTGGTCTAGCTCGGCTGTGCTCTGTCTCGCTTGACCCGAAAACCCAAAGCTCTCTTCACAGCTCCAGGTTTCTCTCAAACAATAAGACTTTTTTCTGTGACAATTTCTCCCTCCTCACTCCCTCTGAAATGATATCTGTCGCTGCCTCTTTTAGTTGAATTAGTTACCCTGATTGATGTTTGTTTTCACCTTCTAATTAAGAGTCAAGAATGTCATTCACACCGCTGTGGTTGAAAGTAATTTATCATTATTTCTCTTTATGTCTGGAAATGCCACTAACATGGATATATTATGTATTTATCATTTAGCTATGTCCTGAATATATTCATTTATATAGTAATATTGAATGAACCTTTTATGTCTGCAAAGCTCTTGCAATGACACGCAGTGTTTCCCATCCAGCACGGGCACGTTGCTCACCACTTCTAGCAACTAAACATACAGACACACACATTTGATGGGCCTTGACTTTAAATCCACACTCTGTTATTGTCTTAAAAAGGAAGCATGTGTGAGTATCTCAACCAGCACCTGCCCAGTTATCACATTTTTCTATAGCAAGCAATTTACACAGAGGGAACTGCAGTATTTCTACTGGCTATATGCATTTTGAGATTTGTATACTGCTGTGCCATTTTTGTTTATTTTGAAGATTTTCCAATAAAACAGGTGAAATGTCTCCACGTATAAGTACATTTGTTGATTTGGACTGCTCTCCATGTCTTGCAGCCCACATTTGTCAGTCAGACGCACTGCATGCTACCACAACCAATGCATCTTAATTTGTTTTTAGATTCATTATTCTATGTCCTTTACAATGAGGTTTTGGGATATTGTTATATTGGATATTGATATATCCACCGAAGCTCTAAGAACAGTCTATAAGGGTCCCAAACACATGCTAAAATAATGCATCACAAACGTATTCATTACCATTACTGAACAATTTTCTTTGTTTTAAAGGATCACTCATACATTTCCTGACCCATCCTGGTGCAACTCGCATTTCATATTTCAGAGATCAAATATTTACCTGGTGAAAAATGTATGGGGTAACTGGACATAAATCATAAAGCTGTAAAATATCACATGATCTCATATCAGCTTGATTGTTTATCCGTATAAGAGACTGATTTTATATTTGTGTGTATCCTGTACGGACTATTATTTAGCATGCAGTTTGAAGGGGAGTTGTTTGCAGAGATGTGTAAGAGGGGGAAAAAAGCTGAAAAGACTGTAGATGGTGTTACACTGTTTAACCAGGTGAGGTGAAAACAGATGAATTCAGAATCTTTATTCTCTCTCTTGGTTACAACTAAATAGTTATAACTCCAAATATTTACAATAGGCTGAAAACATCACAGACCACAAAAAACATTTCCAAGTGCTCAATATTATTTCTTTTCTTTTTTATCCAGTGTTAGTGTCTAACTTCTCAAAGTTGACCTAAACAGGTTTAATGCGGAGCCTCAAACTGGACGCACCAACAAATAGGACAGGAGCCACTGAAGTACACAAAACACCCTCAGACCAAGGTAGTTTTCAGTCAGGAGAGCAACGCAACATGTCCTTTCTTTTTTTGTAACTTTTGCCTCCGCAAAGCTTCATAGTTGACATGTCTTCATCGTTGCCACGTGCGTTTGGTTTCAGCACTGGATCGAAGAACAGCGACTCACACGCCCCCACTTGGCATTAGTCATCTTTTTTTCTTTTTCTTTTTTTTTTTTGGTATCTTCCACTGGGATTAAACAGCAATTAAAGACTGAATTGGTCGTCAAGCTCATTGGTCTCACAGACACTTTAAAAACAAACATTTCTGTGTCAAACGGTGCGCTCAGAGTCTTAGGGTGACATGTAAGTACTGCAGAAGCTGCGGTTTTCGGAGTCATATTGTCTGTAATGCAAGAAACGTGCTAATCCTTCACTAGCGCAACTGTTAACAGGCTAACTGGTGATCCGGTTGTGCTGCAGTCTGATTCAAACGAGCCCAAAGGCATACAGAGGCGTTACTAAGACAGCCTAAGATTGTGTGCTCAGCTAAAATTTTCAACCCAAGACTGCACCTGCTGTGATTTGAAATTTCGCTCACTGCCGGGTATGATTCCTTCAGCTCAAGTCCTTTCCACGTGTCGACAGCTGGAGAGAATTCATATATCGCTGGATTTGTACATGTCGGAGAGAAGCCTGGTGATTGGCACGTTCCCGATGGTCTTTTTAAAAAACACCTCCTCTATCGTGGATGGACTGACGGAGCGGAGCGCTGGCAGAAGCAGCAGCAACTTTCCGAAGCGGCAAGGCTGAGTGGGGTACCTGAAACACAGAACCGGGGTCAAAACTTTGTCCTTTACTACCTCAGCCACCCCAGCGAGCAACATCCTATTTGTAACAAGTGCTTGCTTATTAAACACCAGGTCAATCTGAGCAAAGTCGTTTGCGTAAAACATGCGTAACCAGATGGATTACATCATTTTATTAAATGCTGCTCTTACCTGGTGTGAATGTAACTGTTAAGCGTGAGTTGTGCTTCATCTTGCAGAGCAGCGATGGCGCTGGCGTTGCGGAAACTTCTCAGTTCAGAGCTGCCTTGCGAAGGAACTGTTAAAAAAAGAAGGAAGGATTGTAAAGTGCCCCAGATGTGCGTAATGTGCTTGGGGTTGCATGAGTGCAGTTCGGTTGTTTTAGTAACTTTAGCATGCGTAAGAGAATCGCATACCTGCTTTGAATGTCACGATGCATTTCAAACAGGCGAACTCTGTGGCGTCGAGACGCATCTGTCTGAATCTGGTGACCACCTCTTGAAGTGCTTGAATCTCAGACATGATCTTGTTCATTCGTTGAGACTCCGTGTTTTCAGTGTTCATCCCTTTTAATGGACAGGGAGAAAATGTAAAACCATATTGACGCACCATTTAAACTCTGTGCTTTTATGCCTAGGCCTACATACCAGAGACCGCAAGGAGAGTCGTGGAATCCACCGGAATTGCCCATTGTGCGATGCCCAGAACAAAAAGTTCCCTCCAAGCATCCTCCAACAGAATCAGCTGCGAAGAAGAGGTTTCACAGTTAAAGCGTAATAAATTAAGCCATGATTTGCTGAGTTTTTAGCGACATTATTATTTGTTTGATCGGCCAAGAGAAGTCCTCACATTAATCAATACCCTTTCAATTGGAACTGTACACAGGTGCAAATGATCTCAAAATTATTTACAGTTCCTCACCGCCCGTGGCCATATTCAAATCTTAAACTTTTCTTTCAGTCCATCAAAGTATACCTGATCAGATAAAGGAAGGGTTGCGAAGGCAGGGACGCTTTTGGCCCACTTGATGCTCATGAACAGAAGCCGCGCCGCTGACTCGCACACAGATTCTGTCGCCACCTCGTACAGGTACATGGGGGTGCCGCTGACTTCATGGGGGTACTACGGAGTGTGAAAATGAAGATCATCAAAATAATAGTCACGTGTCTCCTCCCACCCCCCTTTCGCTTTATTGAAATGCAATTCTGAGTAGAGTGAGCAACAAAGGTCAAATTCCAAGCCCCAGCACCTGATTTTATAATCATTAGTGTTGCTTGTGGTGGATTTACAGTGAAAAATCTAATTGGCGGATTTGTGGCTCTTACAGAATGCTAAATCGGGAAAAGAATGTCAACTTCTAACCCTTGTAGAAAAAAATGGATTCCTATAATAATATTTGGGAAGGGAATAATGCATATTTCCACGCCATGAGCTAGCTTAAAAACTCATCAATAACAAAAAACTATTTTATGAATTAAAATGATTGTTTATTTACAGAGCCTGAAATGTTTAGCTTGTGGGAGAACAAAAGAAAAAACTAACAGAATTGGATAAGAGTAAAATAACTCTAAACTTGTCCTACCTTAGGGGTTGGCTGTGCTAGACCCACAATGGTCTGTCTTTCTGGTGTGGTAGCCACTGAGCTCATCTCCAGGTTGTGAGGCTCCAGCTGCGTGACGGTAGTGAAGAAGGGAGGCCCGGGCAGTGAGGATCCCGGGAAATGGGTCGAGGAGCCGTTTACCTCTTTGTGGCCCCGGAAATAAAGGGCGACCTGTTTACGGATGGTGGACGTCCGGGGCCCCCTTTCGTGCTGAACGGCTGCGAAGAGAGACAGCAAACGCACAGAGTTAAGGAATGATCTCTGCAGGACTGAATAGCTTATTTCCCTCATCTGTGTGTTATTTTTTTCTTTTAAACGCTGACTGCAAGTGACATTTGCTCTATTTAACTCCAGCTATAGGCCTACTCTAAACCTAAGGGTTCAAACCGTAAATGTTCTTCGTGAAACAAAGAAATAATTGGCTGTAATTAGCTTCTGTCGGCGCTCCAACAGTTTACAAATAATATCCCATTCAAAACAAGCAAAAAAGAAGGTAATTATCAACTTGAAGCATGGATTAACTGCCTTAATAAACTTTTTTTTATCCGAGTTATTCACCTCGAATTCAACCGTCACAGCATGGCTTTACTATAGTCAACGAGATAATTTAATTAAGCCTATTTACCGTCTTTATTCATGTTCACTTCCAGACACTTTTTCAAACGACAAGCTCGACACTGGTTCCTGTGAGTTTTGTCAACGGGACAACCACCCTGCACAGAAAGAGAGAGAGAAAGACAAAAAAGGAAGAAAGAGAGAGATAAGTTACAGCATTGAGTTAAAGTTCTCTTGGAGAAAACATCCTGCTATTATCCTCTTGGGAGGCCAATTCTCAGGTAAAAGATCGTGCTGTTATCTTGTAGTTATGGATTTGCTCCCCTGCGGCTCGAACGCGGCCTCATCCCGCGGGACAAGTACTCGATCCCGCCCTCTGCCGCCTAAATCCTCGCCTTCGAGTCATTACATTAGATTGGATTACACCTGATATATTACATCAGAGCGGTGTTTAGCCCAGTACTTAATGGTCCAGGCATGACACAATTATGCTCATCAAGGAAGACAGCGGGGAAATGGGTGCGTAATAGCATTTCGTGCGTAAAGCTGGATGAAAACCGGTGAATTGCTCTTGACATGGGATGATGCAAATGCAGCACTTTTTAATTTTAAGATGCTGTTATCTGATTTAATATTATCTGACTGTTTATATTTCCAACTTTTTGGGATTTCTACAGATATAGCATAAATAAACAAAAACTTTCAGCAATAATGAAAATGAAAATTAAAAAAGGAGTGTTAAATGAATTTATAGTTTCATTAAAGAGGTTAAGAGTTTCACCTGAGAGCCGGATTTACACACATAAGTCCGGTTTCTGCGAATGCTCCTCTTGAAGAACCCCGAGCATCCATCACAGGCGTAAACACCGTAGTGTTTACCTGAACTTCGGTCTCCGCACACTTTACAGGGAATGTCCAGAATCCGACCTGGAAGAGGCCGAGATACAAATTAAATATCATGCTCAGTTTCAAATAATTTATAAAGTAATACATTCATAATTTGTAAATGATGAGGAAACGTGTGGGTAATTTATTCTAATAGGTTCCAAAATTGATCCAGATGTTAAGGTCTGTAGTTCAGTGATGACAGTTTAACTTCTGTGTAAGATAAGTTTGAACAGATGTGGATATAAAGACAATTTGGAAAAAGTTTTAACAACTCACTCAACAAATTATTCGTAGGCCTATTTGTCCAGAAACCACACACCTAACTACACACTGGACAACGCTCCGTGCCGTATCCGACCATGACCATGGGAATTCACGGCGCACATTTCAGGAATAAAGTCCGGTGGGAAGCGTCATATCTGAGCTCTCTAAGACAATGGCCTGGGGGTGCACAATGGAGACATTAGGGGAAAGTGTTAACTTAATGATTTTCCCCCATTGAACCTCGTCTGACTGCCTGGATCTCGACAAGCTGCCAACTCCACTTCATAATGGGACTCGACAGCTGCTTTATCCCACAGGTCTATAGGCCCCAGGATTAGGGAGTGACACTGCACCACGAGAATAATGCGCACCAACTCGTTTCACCAACTCAAATGAAGTGTATGTAAATCGACTCTGGTGTAGATGAAAAAAAAATGTGATTTTTTTTTTGGTTAAGATTTTGTATTCAAATCTCTTAGAAAGAACTATATTTGTATGCATATGAGGGAGCCTTTTCATTCTGGAGGGAAAAGCCGTCTATGTAATTACACTGACGTTTTGCCACCTGCTCATTGATTCACCAGTGACCCGTCAAAAAGGGTAGCATGGGAATAACTACTCAGGAGCAAAAACAATGACTTCATGGGCGAGTTATAGGACTTCAATTGGCTGTTTATTCAGAATCAGAGGTTGTGGCTATTTAATAGCCCACCCTCACGTAACTTGGAAAATATGTATGTTTGTTTTGTTTTGTTTTGTTTTGTTTTTTAAAAAGGAATTTATGACTGTTGTAGCTAAATTGATTTATAAACTATTGTTTTAATCCTTAAACTATTTTTCCATAATGATACAAAATGGAATTCCAGATATATTTTTTAAAGAATTTAAAAACTCTCTGTCAAAGCTTAGACTTACCGAATATATTTATGGGACTTAAAATTATAAAAATAAAGCAGAGCGAATGAGGTTGATTAAAAGAGGCTGATTACAGCTTACCCTGTAAGTAAAGGGAATTTTAAACATAAAATGCTCCAAACAAAATTTATATCGAGGATACTGGCAGTCAATTAAATAAAACGACACGCAATTCTGTTGGGAGAGGGGGAACTGTATTTAACTTCCCGCTGTGGGGGTCCAGTGCATCTCCATTGTGTGCAGTAATTGCTTGAAGATATATGGCATATTCTATTAACGTAATCACCATCAAGGCAAAAACCGGCTAAAAAGAAGTGGAATTGAAGGTTTTGTCAGAGGAAGAAATATTTCCTCTGATCGTCCAAGAGTGAAGTTCTTAATCATAAACTAGTAATTTTGCAGATTGGGGATATAACAACAACAAATAAAAAACAAATAAGAACAACATCAAAACAGTCAACGAAATAATTTCAAACTGATTTTTATAAACAGGAGCAATATTTTGCCTTGAAAACTTTGAATCTGAGGTACAGACAAAAATATTTAATTTAATATGGAAAATATTTCTTTGGCTCTGTGATTAGTCTACTTGATTATCGGGTAGTTGTGAGGCCTAGAGATGTTTGCATCATTTCTGAGAAAAATTTTAT
>JBBDHI010000024.1:13919935-13947270 GCA_037177115.1 Craterocephalus stercusmuscarum
TGTAAATAAAGATTTACTAACATTACTTGATTTTTGTTCAGTTAATTTATTTAATTAACATTTGGTGAGGTATATTTAACATGTTCCGGTCAATCCAATAAGCGATGAGCTGGAGCGCTGTTCTTTGATAAAACCAGCAGCTTCAGATACCAGCATGAATTCCTCACAGGCTTGACAGGAAACCAATTAATTCTTTTGGCGTGTCTTTAAGGCAAACTTGCTACATTGATTATCTCCACTTTAAAAAAAAAGAAACCATTTTGGTTTGTCAGTAAAAGCAATGCTGAGGGAATTTTTCTTTATCACATTTTTTATAGCTTCATTCCTTCAGTGATTTTTTTCATCTTTAAATATGCTACATAAATAAAGGTGTAGTTACATCACTTAATTTCTGTTCAATTAATTAATTTAACTGACATTTAGAGCGGTATATCTCACACAATAAGTTCTTTCTAACCTTGCCTCGGGATGTAAATAGCTATGTTGGATGCCATTCTGACACATTTTATAGACTATTACTATAATTCATCGTGACAGCTGATGGCAGACATCACTGCAGTTTGAATATATTGATGGGACCACAGGCATTGACAGCTGCAGATGGTGTAATTACTGTTATTCAAATTTGTTACATGAGGTAATGGGAACTTTAACGTGACAGGATCATAACACGACTGGCCTTACATGTCAGTATCCACAATCTGACTGACGCATGTCCCCACAACTTAAGTCATCTTAATTTTCTCTCTCACACACACATTGTTGCATGAGTAATTTGAAATTATAAACAGATGAACTGCAGCTACTGAGCTGACAGTTGTACCATGGAGAAAAGAGCAGAGCATCACATTTCTGACACGGTTCATGTAATACCAAGACCCTGGCGAAATTGCTGCAGCACAGAACTCAACACTAAGCCCCATCCTTTTCTCCAATAAACACACACATACACACACACACAGCACACACACACAGATGAAGATCTGATAACAAGGTGGAGGTGACTCTTGTAAAATCCCTCACAATCAAGTTGTTGACGGATCAGAGATAAGGCAAGACTGAACACCTGTCAGAGAGCACTCATCGCTGTCCAAGGTGCTGAAACACACACAACCCTTCCTCTTCCTGTATCTGTGTGTCTCATACAACGTGTATCTGCTAGCAGAAAGAAACATGAATGAATCCATGGTGACCAAACTTTTCCCTTTGCTTTTCTTACTACATATCTGAGCTTTGGTGCTGGCCGGAGGCTATAACAATCATAATATAACAATCATAATCATAATCTCTACAATCACACGCCGCTTATGAGGAGCATCTTGCTAGGTGGACAATCAAAAACTGTCCAATTTTAGTAGTTTGAGTAAAGTATTACCTCAGTTTCCTGTTGACATCAGCCAACCAGTCTGCCCATTCTCCACTGACATCAACAAGACATTATACAACTGCTGCTCAGTGGATATTTTCTCATTTTCAGACCATTATTGGTAAACCTTAGACATTTTTTTGTGTCCATATCTCGATCTCAGCAGTTGCTGAAATACCTAGACCAGCAGTTTGGCACCAACAAGCTATATACAGTCACTTAATTCCCCTTTCCTCCTAATGTTTGGTTTCCTCCTAATGCTTAGTTTGAACTTCAGTTTGTCATCTTAACCATGTATGCCCAAATTTATTGAGTTGCAGCCATTTGATTGGCTGATTAGCTATCAGATAAGAATAACATTACCGGAAGACAGAAGAACAAATGAATCTTCCTTCATCATGTCCATCAGCTTAGTCAATATTGAAAATATTTAAAGGTTTAAATTACATAAAAGCCAGTGGAAATGGAAATATTCCCATATTTCAGAGGTGCTCAAGTTTGAATAGTTTGTGTACGTGTGCGCGCATGTGTGGTTATATAACTTAAATTTCATTATTCATATTTAAAGCTTCCATTTTACACTGGCCTATCTGGTGTGCACTAACACCACTTTAAGACTTGCATGAAATTATTTTAGTTAATTCTATATAATAACAATAATACTGAAAGCTTCCATTAATTTTAATGAATGTACAAGCTAAGGATTTTAATGCAATAGAGCAAAGGGGGGGGGGGGGCAGTTCAGCTGAAAATTTTCGTCTTTTTTCCTCTTTAATTTCTACAGACAAACCATGTGGGGTTTTTGTGGCTTAAATAAATTTCGGTTTTCCTTCTTTTATTTAAGGAACATCCATTCAGTTTTCTTCCATTGTGCATTGAAAAAAATCTGCACGCGCGCAGTACGTTGATGCCCGCTGAACCAAAAGTGGTTCCCTCTAACTTTTTGTCCAGCCAGAACGGGTGATACCACCCCAACACATTTTATAGCCAAACACAACTCATATCAGGGCACAGCATCGAGTTTTAAACGCACGATCTTCAACAGAAACGTTTCGGGTTAATTAAGATGTCCTACCTCTGAATGTAACTTTTGCGATCCTGTCACCTTTCCCCCGAAGGTGAGCCACCGTCTTCAGGTAAACCACTAAGGCCATCATTAGTCCGCGCTGCTCGGGGGAGTTTCACTCCACACAGATGAGATTTGCTGCACTCACTGTTCTTTTAGATGAGCCTCTGCTTGGGTCTGGATTCGATGTAACCCTAAAAACGCTTTCTTGTCGGGCAGCATTGATACTTAAAATGTGTTATCAAAGAGGGGGGAACTGGATAAATCGCAAGCTCAGGTTAACAACTCTTACTATGTGTTCCTGCTGAATCTGCCGCTCACACCGGGGCTGGCTCTTGGTTTTACTGCTTTCCTGCTCTTTGCGCAGGAAGGGTGGGGGTGGGCTTCAGCTACAGCGAGAGGTTGGTGGATGCTCTGATTGCAGAGGATGAGTCCAGACATGGAATTTGGATGGAAAGACTACTGCTTTCTTTTCCTTCCTGTTTTGTGGCAGAATTTTTTAGTTTAAATGTCTTGGTATAATTGTCTTATTTTTCTTTAGATTTGTAGATACAGTGGATTTTGTAAAGTTTCTAAAAGGAAAAATAATCAAATTGTTCTTCTTAATAATGCTAATAAAGACTATAGCTTTTCATCATCTTATGATACCGCTGGACTAGGACTCAATCTTAGTTTTTATACTATATGGTTGCCAAGCAACACGTCTTGCCCCAAGTACACCTATAGCTTTAAGTGAGTTTGGTGAATATCAGGGGTCAGATGAGCACTGCCCTCTCTGGCTAATGGGCAGCTGTGGTCTGTTGAAGGGAATGATGATTGCTCCAATGAGGATGACTAACTGAGGTCCACATCCTTGTTGAAAAAACAAAACAAAACAAAAGACCAGCAGGTCGATAGATTAAAAAGAGATTTGCAAAGGTCCAGATTTATGCATCTAAGCAATAGAAAAACAGAAAAACAAGTCATTTGATTTCATAAGTATTGGGATGAGCCATGAAAAACCAACCTTCTCCCTAAACATGAGAATCTTATGTTTGCTGTATGGATTTCCCTGTGAGAATACTTTGCCTTACATGTCTTCCATCCGATACCAAGTAAAAATAAGACAGAAAGGAAATGCCAGTATCTCTGGGAGTATCAAAGTTGCAGAGCTGGCAGGGGGAGTCCCTGTGACAGCGCTGATGTTGTAGCTCTCCAAACTCTTGAAACTAGGACAGCAGTGATCTATAGAAGAGCTGCCTGGCAGGTTAAAAAAAAACATGAGCAAGGCAAGTGAATAATGAGTATAAGCAACCGACCAACCCAATCTACCAAGGCACCCAACTGCTATCTCCTCCCTGAGACACTGCACCCGCTGCTGCCCATTGCTGGGGGGGGGGATTGGGTTTACTGCAGATTGGTTCTTGCTTTTAGTATTTGTTCATGACATTCAGATTGTTTAAATGCTAAGTTTAAATTTCTGGACATGTAAAAGCATGCTGGCTAAAAAAGGGCTTCTCTTCTTCTTAGGCATCCCAGCAGCCATAATGGCACACTCTCCATGTCAACACATCCTAAATGGATCATAGATATGCCTAATGAGATAAGGGTAAAAGCCTTCCATGTTAAGAATATGTGTGATAATGTGATATTTGTGGATATACAGTGGAACAACCATTAATTATCAAAACGAAAGATAAAATAATATGTGAAAGAGCTTGCCTATAATGAGCATTTCCTTTAATTATGGCATTTCTGCTCGCTGTACTTCTCTATTTTAGGCTCAGTCTAAGGCAGCAAATTAAATGTTTTCCTCCACAGCCCTTCAAAAGACTCGGGGAGAAAACAAAGAAAGCAGCAGGCTGAAAGGGCTGGTTTGCTACGCCGTCTCTGCAGATGAGCGCTGCAGATATCCTAAGGAGGGGCATCACCAAACAAGTGATTCTGCTTTCCCTTTCACATACAAAAGCAAACACACAAAAACAGCCCGTATTTTAAACAGGATTAGATGTCTGCGGTCATTGTCCCAACAGCACAGTGTTGCAGATTTAATAAACAAACGTAAAAAGTGTACAGGACAAGTGGTGATAGAACTGGAGCACTCACTCCACTTTAACACTGATTCATATCAACCCTGTAGGACAGTGAGTCTCTCTTGGTAGAGCAAATAAAGAGAGATGGCCTATTTCATCAGCATCTTGTCTCCTCACTTGGGGCAATCTGTAGGACCTGTCGTAAACAACCGCAGGCATGCGAATAACAAGACAGAGCACCCTGTAATTCTGTACATGGAGCCGGCTGGAGGAGCAATCCAGCCCTTTCACTGGTTTTCCATGTGCATGTGGATCTGTGTGACAGTGTGCTGGTTTGCAGAGACTGAGAGATAACCATCTCCTTCAGTGAGTTTTTAGTTTAAAAATGCATTACGTTTTTCTGCTGACTCATGCACTATTTTAATCTGCTGCAGTGTTATCTGTTTCTTTACATTGGTGCTGAGAAAAATTCAGTACTATGACTTTTTTTTAAATTGAAGGTTTCCGCCATCTTTGTACAAACAGTTCAAAGACTGTTTGAGCTGCAGCATTAAATGTGTATAATATAGAAATTTTACTCTAATGGGAGGATATTTAACTTTGATATTTCCATCAAAGTTTCAGTCTGCTCAGTTATCTGCACCTACACAGATGCTTTTTCACGCAATTAAATTAATTGAGTGGCAAATATTTAGCACGAGTTAACAATAAAAACCATGTTAGGATTACATTAATCTTGTAGTTCCTCCTATAATTAGTACATTGTAAAATCCTTGTCCCAACATGACATCACACTCATGTGAGACAAATTAGGAGCAAGTTGTGAATGGACTGCTTTTCCAGTAGTTATACAGATTGGTCAACAGAGGGAGATGTTGGACAGGAGTAAAACCCCCAAAACAAGTGAACACAGTTATTTCATGGATTCCTTGGAGCTCATTCGGGCACAAACGGATAATTTCATCATAATGGTAAAATACCCTCTGAACTAAAAGGGCAGTTTATCAGGTGCACATCTGTCAGATTGCTGCAGGTCTTGTGGGACCTTCTACTATTGTAACCAAAAGGTCAAATGATTCTGTAACAAAACCCAGAGGACTTCTGGGAAATCTGAAGAGCTGTAAAGTGAAAAAAGTGCTGTGCTGCAGAAAACCTTGGTTTTAAAGTTAAAGACACCAGTCGGAGAAGGCAGCAATTTTCTTTTTAATTTCCTGTTTATTGTGTTCTAATAAATACACACCTGCACTATCACGAGTGTAATTGTTGCCTTTAAAAGATGGAGGACATCTTATTCATAACTAGACAGCACAACCTAACCACCTGAGAACAAGGCAAACATATGCAGATGATATTTAGAGAAAATGGGTCACCAACCCAGAGCAGCAGAGAGTCTGATGAGCAAGAGATGTGTGCAAGCAGGTTGGACCGGGTGGAGAAAAATGTCAGGTGTGATGAGATAGTATGAGCATGTTAGTCGGAAGACCATATTTGGATTAGAGACAGTGGCCCTAAGGAAAAGTCAGGAGGCAGAACTCGATATAGAAGAAATATTGGGTGAAAGAATGAATAGGATAAAGAAAGAATATCTCAGATGGACAACATGCTAGATGTAAGAGAAGAGGATGCAGAGGATAAAGTTAGATGGAGGCAGATCATTTGCTGTGGCATCCTCTGAAGAAAACAGGTTAAAAAAAAAAGACAAATCTAAGAAAAAACTATTTTTAAAAAATCTGCCAATTCTGGTAGTTTTATTAGAAATGCTGGCTCGACTGTTGGGCCCAAGATATTTTAAATAAAAAAGACGGCTTATAGCTCCATCTAGTGGTGAAAGTAGTTGTTGGAGAAACTTGAAAAGTTGGCCAAGTTTCTTTTACACCTGGTGCAGTGATGGCGTCATAGAAAAACGTTTAACAAAGCAGATCGTGTCTTCAGTAATGAGACTGCAGGTGGCTGTCCGCGGTCTCCATGCAGGATTTAATTTGGGGCGGACTTACCTTCCGCAAATATGCCATTCAGATGCATCGAATAAATTAAAGATATAAAACAGAAAAGTACTAAACTCTCAATAAATGTGGTTTGTGTGGGTTTTTTAAAGGAAAAAATTTGGAGCTGTGATTCGTGTCCAGATTTTCAGATGTGAGAATCTTTTAAAAACTAACCAACGAACCAACCAAACAAACAAACAAACAAACAAACAAAAAAAAAAGTTTTCCCCCCAGACTACGTGCAGCAGACGGTGAGGGAAACTTAGTGTGTTTTAAAAAAGAGGGAAGTGTTTTGCAAAAGTTATATTTCATCCACCTGCAGCATCTGCCAGCATAGTTCAGAGACACAAATTAGGGATTCCTACTTCGAAGGTAAAAACAACAACACCCTGTATGTTACTTTCCCCCCTTTATTAAGAAAAACAACGTGGTACAACTTACCTTATACAAATTGCGACTAACTGGTAAGATATTTGTGTTTATCAAGTTACTTTTTTTGTTTTTGTTTTTCTCAGAAAGAGTAAGGACAACAGCTCAGCGGGATTCCCATCGGCCAGGGGGAGGGGGGCTGGTGCGTCCCAGCCCTCTGTATCCGGCTGTTGCGCCGCTTCACCGCAGCAGTGCACCACTTTCACTATGGCTTTAGCCGCAAGCAGGACGCTTTTGGTGCTATTCATTACGTTTTGCGCTCCGGGATGCGGATGGACAGGTAAATAAGTTATTTGCCTTTTATCAGCAGGTGCTAGCGTTGCACTCTAGCGTTTACCCGTCTAAAAGCTATGAAGGAGTTCATGAATGGTTTAGGTTTTTATTCATCTGTGTGCTAATCTGCAATGTGCATTTAAAATGCAGAAAAAAGTGAATAATTCTGCATTAAGTATTAGTTGTTTTATATTTAAGTTCGGAGTATTTCCTTGTGTAGCTTTCATATAAACTATTTCTGATCCACACCTGCTGTTTAAAGAGATTATTCAAATATTTAGAGTTCATTAAAATGGCCATTTAATGTAGAGTATGTTGTTGAATTCGTTAGCAGGTGTGGAAGAGTTTGTTTAATGAGAACAGCTGCTGAAAATATGCACTTTGACAGGGCTTTCACCGTTTGTACTTTATGGGGGGAAATGTGATGCAGGAGTTCTTGCCTCATTCACATCCTGAAGCAAATGATCAGCTGCAATGGTGACAAATTTCAGTCATCTACTTTATGAAATGAAAAGTGGAAAATCTTTGCTCTGGGTGTTTTCATGCCACGATGGTGACTAATCTGGCTGATAAATGACCTGCCTGTTAAATGTAGTTAGTGGAGGAGGCTTTCGTTTGCCACATTTCAGTCTGACACCCTCACATCGTCCGTGACCCATTTATCAGGAATGAGTGGAATATGCAGAGGCAAAATTGAGCCAAAAGACTTGAATCGAAACATGTGGAGGGCTGAGAGGATTTCCATGAGAATACAGCGTTTCAGGTGATTTGTCAAAAGTGCAACACATCTTCGGCAAGCAGACTATGAACCACATCAGCACACATGGTTTTAACGTTTCTGAAGTGCTGTTTGTAAAACCCATTTTCAGTGAAAGAATCCCACATTCTCCAGACAGTAAACATATCCAAAATATAAAAAAATGCCATAAAGCTTGAGGAGTCTTGGAAAGCAGGAGGCGAATCCTTTTGGCTTGGTTTGAAGGCCACAACCAGACCCTCCTCATTCTCCCCTCCTCCTTGAGCATATCCAGCTCACTTACTGCGTCAGTTGATCTGAAACTTTCTATATGCCTCCATCTCAACTGTGAGCACTTAAGTGAATGAGATCACTGCTTTAACTGAATATAGACAGCTGCTATTTGTTGAAGTATTTTCCTAAAGTTGTTTTCTTTTCCATGGTTATGGAAGACTTTTCAGAGCATTCGTGCACGTTCTCTGCAACTCAGCTTCCATAGATTCACACCTGGAAGCTACTTAGTGTAATCACAGTTCACCGCTGCTGACCACTGAGCAGCGTAACGGAGCAGTTTGGAGTGGAATGCCTCCTCTTCATAGCAGGTCTTCTTAAGTGAAAGGAGTATGTTGCTCATTAAAGAACTCCTCTCACATGTCATCAACTTGTCACAGTAAAAGTCTTTACAGACGTAGACTGGGCACATGGGAATAGCGGGACACGCTGGCGGGAGCTCTGCAAATGGTGACTAGAAACCAAAGTCTATTTTGATAATAAATAATGTCAGCTTCTTCCATCCAGCCACAGTCTATCAGATTATGGAAAGTGGTGAGTAAGGAAGATTGAGAATGAGGGGAAAGAAGGAATCATGTCCTTGCAGGCCAGTGGAATTTAATTTCTCTGCTCCTCCTAATGGTTTGGGATTCTACAGCTTCACATTGTCCAGGTTGTTTCAAGCTTCACATTGTTTGTATTGGTTTCTCTGCATCAATAACATATGTCTGTATATCTACAGTAATATTTTCCACAGTGTGGGGTATGTCTAATCACTGGCATAGTTTGACCCTGTAACCCCACCCATCTGCAGTTTGGCTGCCTGTCAAAACTGCTAGCAGTGGCATGAGTGTCTCTCGTTATGAGGTCATCTCTGGGCACAATTCCAGATGTTCAAACAAGCACCACCTGGGCTGCAAACACACCTGTCACAGCACAGACAGGGTCAGCTAACTAAACGGCACAGTCTAGCACTGGAAGGTGTTGGCTTTCATCAACAATTTGATTTTGGACTTATTTGCAGGGTGGGGGGTGTTTTGGTTGAAAAAACCTGACCAAAATAGGAACAATTTATTTTTAGACCGCAACCGTACTGGTCAGCTGTAATGTGTCTCATTTATAAGTATAAAGTTATAAGTCTAAGCTTAATATGTTCTCAGTCACAACTTCATGTTGAATAAAGTTTAACTCTGATTTATGAACAGACAACATTCAGCCTGACAGTTTGCTGACTGCTCCGACTGCAGTCTGCGAGCATTGACGGTCGCAGACCATGATCTAAGGCTGGAGTGTTGTCCTTCTAGCTAATTTTATTACTGCCAAAGTTGAGCAGTGTTTTGACTGACAGAGGTGTTAAAAGGAATTATGTTGAACCTGGCAGGTGGGTTCACACATATTTCCAGCTTAGATTGATCTAAAGTATAGTCATAGAGGCAGACAAAATTTTGTAATCATATAACTTCCATATAGTTTCTTTAAAAAGAGTCTCATTTATTAGTGTGAGTTGTACGGAAAATATACAAAAATGAAGATTTAGGTTTAGATAAGACAACTGATACGTCACACCCACTTGGAAATTGGTAGTACAGCGAGCCTGTTAAAAATCAAAATTGTGATTAATTATGATCAAGATGAAGTGCTCCCCACCTCTGTCATCTCCTGAGTACTTTAATGGGAACTGTCGAACTTGCAGAGTTAGCAGCCAAATAAGCCAGGATCTCTGAAACCGGGTTGGTTAGGAACTTGTGAGTGTGCAGACTGCTCGCTGCCTGACCCCAGGCACTCATTTACTATAGCTATTGGTAGGTAAGCAGCACCTGTGCTGAAAGCCACACAAAGTGAAATCATTCCTGATATTCCCACTTCCATTTCCACTTGTTTTTTTGTGTTAAAAATATCAAGATATACAGTACAGTGCAATTCTAACAAGTTCTCTGTAAGGCATTTATTAATAGAAAAACTTGATATATCCAGTATTGTGCACCAATCAAATCATGTTGTCAAACCAATCAGCTGCTGATTAATACTCAGTAAGTTGATTATTTTTTGTGTGAATTGACCCATAACCTAAATTACAAGATATACATGCACTGAGAAATACAACTGCTCCAAGCCAACTTCAAGGAAAAAGAGCAAATGAAGTACGATCTTGTAAGAGTCACAGACACAATTATTCCAATGAAAGAAGTAAACATGCTTTGATGTACCATAATATTAGTAAAGAACCAGGCCAATTACCAATTTTCAGAATCAGTATGCCCATGTTTATAAGGCTAGTTCTGCACGTTTACCCTTCATGAAATAGAAAAAAGACACACTTATGTAAATACACTTGATCTCAATGTGTGTAACTTGTAAAACGGGGTTTCCTGAGCTGAGTTTAATCGTGTTCTGACTTCAGTTTCACAATTAGTGGCCATGTCAAACATTTCTTTTAAAGCCTGTGGTCATCCAAGTTACAAAGAATAAACATGAGTGTGTATACACAATACTTTAATTGGGAGGGAAACAGATTTGTCTTCTTGCATATGCTGCCAAACCAAAAAAGGTTAATGAAAATTTTTTTTCTTATGTCAACTCGGCATTGGAAAATTACAGCAAACAGCCGATTTCCAAAACCGGTGTCCCATTTATGTGGATAAAACAGAACATGCTGTCAACAGAGCGCTGTTTAGATGAAAACAGCATGTTTTGCTGATTATTCAACATCTTTAGAAAATGTTTGTGGGGGAAGAAAAAAGTTAGTTAAATTCACATTTTGCAATTGGATGAATTCATTTAATTCAAGTGGCCCAGAGACCCCCAAACAGATGTTCCAAAACCTGGGCAAGTACTATAAAACCAACACCATGAGAGAGCTTCAAAGCTCAACTACCATAAGAAAGACTCTCAGTAAACATATTATCATGATGTAAGTCAGCAGCTTTGAAAAATAGTAATGAAAAAAGTCAAATTGCCATCAGACTTTTTTGGTGTCTTCTGTCTTGTTTTTACCTGAAAAATACAAAAAAGGATTTTTATGCCTTGATTGTAACTAACATCAAGTCATTATATGTGTATTACCAACAAGATAATATTTCATTCTTTTAGAATTATGACTAGTGTGAATTCTGGTATTTGTTAAAACCTCTACACCAGCATGACTTACCTGTATAAATATATACTGTAGTAAAGGTAAAATTACAGTGGAATTGTTTCAACTATGCTTCTAAATATAACTTGAAGCCAAATCTAACCAGTAACTCAATCTGACCAACACATCTAATGATTTTGTTTTAATGAGGGAGTTTTGGCTGTTTTTACATCGCAGCGCTCTGCGATGCAACAGAGGCAGTGCACAGAAAAACTGGAATGTGTGCTTCATTGCTGAAATATATCCCTAAATTAACTAAGCAGATATCTCTGTGACACTTGAGGAAAGGCATCTGAATGAGTCACTCACTTCATTCCTATGTTGTGGCCATAATTACATTACCATGGAACAGCTGCAGCTTTGTGTACATTTATTTAAAAATACGGTTTGACCAGTTGCTTCAGGAGAAGTGTGCACTGATTCACAGACCCTGGTTGTTAATGGAAGTTTACAGAAGAAGACAGTTATTAGACGTTTCGGGGCAAACTTCAGGGTGAATGAAGGGTCAGTGTTATTATTTTGAGGCAAGGTGAGAGAGTTCTCTCATAAAAGTGGAGAGCATTGCAGGTGCATGTGCACAGATATTTTCTAGAGTAGTTTTACAGCTGTCATTTGGCCTCCGGACTTCATGTACTAGACTATGCATACACATGCATGTGCGCGTGTGTGTGCCTGTATCTGTCTTTGGGTCAATGTGTGTGCATGTGTACTGCACATCCTCTGTTTATGTAACCTATAGCCACTTTTATGAAAAAAAGAAAAAAGAAAAGGGCATTGACTTAATGACCCTCAGGCCCTGCCTTCATTCTTCACATACTTATACTTTCCACTGTCTAAAAGAGTTTATCTTTCCACTTGACAACCACAAACACAGTGCAGAAGATGGGGAATTGTTCCGACAGTGTCTTGTAGCAACCTCCTGAAAAGCCTCCCTTTTTAATGGTATAATATTAAAACCTTTCAAATGCTTAACATCTTTGAAACAGCTTGTTCTCAGACATGCATCAGAAATATCTTGTGTACCCTTGAATCATGAATTTCTACACGGGGGCTAGACACAATCATTTCCTGACAAAGGAGTAGATCCCGTACTCCAGTGTGTAATAACACAGTCTTATTGGAAACTGGGTGACTGAAGTGTCTCCAGATGTGTGTTACTGTAGTGAAGACTGACTCAGACAGCTGATAAAACTAACTCCACTGTAGGCCTTTGTTTATTATCAAGATATGAGGAGACTGTGTTTTTGTTTTTGAACTGGGAAAAACTTTCCCACTCTTTTATGAACCCGTGCACAGTGTCAGGCACTGTCAGGAGTGGTGATAGCAGTCAACTGAGACAATGAGAAGTTAATCCATCAGGACATAATACAACCCCGAGGAGCCATGAGCATGTATTAACTAGAGTTAAGGGGGTCTGCTGTGGAAGTTATTGCTAAATATGAAAGTAAAGATCCAGCTGGGAGCACACCTGCTGACAGCAAGAGTGGGGAAATGACTTTGTGAGGGTGCAAAACCAAAAGTGCTACTGATGACACTACGTGACACAGCCTGATGCCAACAGAGTTATTGTTGTAATAAATCCATGTCAGATACTCTTTTTCTGTTAGCCCATGCATTTAGCTAAAACATTTTAAAAAATATAGACATCTTGAGATTTAAAGTTGATATAATTTTATAATTTAACACTTTCTTGTTTGCATGTTTGAAAGGACAAAGTAGCTCCCTCTCACCACTTCCACTTCCCTGGCTTCCATCAGCAGGGACGGCGCTGATTTCACTCAAAAAGCTCAATACATCCCAACTGTGCTTGATCAAACAGCAGACAGATGAAGTCAGCCATTAGCTCGGATACATAGTGGAAAATCTAAAGCTAGAGTTTCCCCAAGGATCCAGTGGAAACCAGACCAGCAAGAGAATATCCATCAGATGGACAAAAAGCATCATTCCATGCACTAAAGCATGTGCCCTTTGTGGAAATAAGGCTGTTGCAGACAAAACCACCATGTGAACTTTGACAAGATGATAATTTGTTGGTGCGTTGCTGCCCCCAAAAAGCCGTAAAGTAATTTTCTGCAGATTTAGCAATGGATTACCTCTGCTCCTTTGCCAAGCTGGAGATGAATGGTGGAGTGCCTCAGGATTCAGAAACATTTCACAACAACCATCAAGCAGAATTTCGTGAAACTTTTTTTGAACTTTGGCAAAGAAAGCACCAGTAAAGGTTTGTGTGGTCTTGGCAGAGGATGGTCTGACTTTCTTTAGAAATCACATCTTGCAGTGTATTAAACACGCAAAAGTCTCCAATGTAAACGCAGCGTGGAAGAAAGAACACCCTTTGAATGTTGAGAAAGTAACGAATAATTGGCTAAGTCATATTTCGGCCAAATTGTGACACTGCTGATTCATTTTGCATCATTGCCTCCACAACCATAAATTAAGCAAATATGCTATGTGGCTAACGTTATGTAGCTTCACTTATCGCCTTGATGAAAGAGTCCGAATTTTTCACTTGTGAATAAGTGATCAAATTTGAATAGCGCCAACTACTGATGTGCATGTTTGGTGATGAATTATTTATCTCGTAAAGATAGCTGAAGTGTAGTACATCGTGCATAAATCATCATCCCAGTAGGTGCTGTTTCTTGTTGACTCAGCGGATCTTTTAGCATCTGCAAGCTCTCAGGCGTGAGACCATTTTTTCAAGCATGGCAAATCGAATCAATTTTGTGAACGTTTCAAATGGTTGTTTATTATTTCCCATGCTTTCTATTCTGTCTAGGGCTCTTGAGCACATTTTTAGATCACAAATGCCGAATTCACAATTTCATGCTGGAGCAAAGTGTAATTTTGTTGTTCATATATTATTATTTTTTAATTGTCTACATCTCTAAGCATTCAGCCAAGTCCTCATTTATTTATTTAGTAGACTATTTTTCGGTCTTTCACAGCCAACTAAATGAGCATATGCCTCATCAGGAGTGAAGTTGCCAGGAATGATAAAATGGAAACTGTCCTTGTGGCATTGAAGTAGAAGTAGCCTAACAGCTCAGAGAGCTGATACAGTGTCTCTACTTTCAGCCAAAATATGTAAGACCAAATCCTCATAATAGTCCAGGGAACAATGCAACAATTAATGTTGTTTAGTTAAATTTTATACAGCCAACATGATTCTGTCATTTGTTTTGCAGCTGAGAAACCCCTACGGCCACAAAATGGGAAACAGACATCTGTGGACAAGGTTTTGAAGGAAAGTTGGGAACCTTCTATCCATTTGGATGGAAAGCCAGTGGACCGCTTTATCCTCAGCTCCCACAAACCCCCCAGGTCTCATCGCTTCACTAAAGTTAGCAAGGACAGTCACACTCCTCTGTTGGAGGATGTAGGTAAGAGAGAAACTGGGAAAAGGTTTCTATTGAAAGGAACGAGGGCTGGATGAGAATTTGAAAAGTGTTTCACTGAATTTAAATTACACCAAAGAGGAAAATGAGTGCTGGTAGACAAAAAGAGAGAGAGATTTCAAAGAAGCAATTCAGTGTAATGAAAATAAGGTTTGGCTCAAACTATATAGAAAGCTTTCAAAACGTCGAGTTCTGCAGTTTCTCAAGACACGGGCCAAGACCAATGAGATGATGACAGAAACCAAGTTCAAAGTAAAAACAAGGAGGTGAGAAGTAGGCAAACACATATGTGCACATTTGTGATTCATTTCTTTTTAGCCGCTTAGTTCACAGTTGGATGATCTGTCATCCAAGATTGCCACAAAAAAAGACAGAGAACCAGAGGTGGAGTGCGTGACCAGCAGTCATACACAGAGGATATTTTAGGCTTTGAGCGCATCATATTTAGGTCTTCTCTAGTAATTCTTAAACCTGCCTTATAAAACATTCTGTTGGCCTCATGTGTCTCAACACATATAGTCTGCGTTGTTGAGACAGTCTAGCCTGCTTTTGTCATTACTCCATTTTCCTCTGTTTTTGGCATCTTATGCTTCATCAGAGACTAAAAGTCTGCAACCAACTGTTTCCAAACCCAGCCCTGCTCCTATAACACAATCCTCTTTGTTGTGGTCACTTGTTATGTGTGTGTGAGTGTGTATATCTGTGTGGTAGTGGTTATGGTGGTGGCTAGGGTGGTGCAGATTAATGATGTCATGCATTGTCATGTATTGTGTCTCAGTGCGTTCAAAAAGCATCTACTGTATAGATGCCTCTGGGTTTGTGTGTACTGGCCAGTGCACGCTGCAGCAGCCCTTGTGGTCTTTTCAACTCCGGTGAGGTTCACCATAAATTTCTGGCAACCGAGCAGAGTCACAGTGTTGCCTTTTCCAGAAATTCCTTACAGTTTGTGTGTTGTTCCCCCAGCAGCATGAGAGTTACATCAGACATCATAAATAACACCACTCTCTTTGCCTTCACATCATTAATATGTCTGGCCGGCTGCCGCTGGAGGAGCAAAGACAAAGAGTTGACCTCTTATGTTGAAGAAATAGTGAAGTGAGGAGTAATGAGAAAAGGAGATTAGGAAAAAACACCTCTGTACTTGCTGATACTGGGGGAAAAGTCTCTTTTTATATGTGTAAAATGTGCTTTTTGCAGCAGAACATAACTATTTTACATGATCTTATTTTAGACCCTGATTGGGTTAACCTGGATGGCTTTGCTGTGTTGGGCAATCCACCTGTCAACAACTCATCAGCAGGTAAGAGCGGCTTCAGAGAATCATTCCTAATTTGACACAGAAGTGCTGCAGCTAAATATTTAAGCTAAATTAGGTGGGTTTACCCCTTACTGGCTGTGAAGGAAGCCCCATTTTTACAGCAATGATTATTATCCCCTTTGTTGTGTCTTGGAGCAACAGGCTCCTTTTCCTTGATTTCGCTTCAACTTTTTCTGTTCCTGTGAGATCAGTATGAATAAAACCTTCACTTGTCTGTGACTCAGAAGTTCCAATCTAGTTTTCCAGGTATGTTTTTCTTGCTTGAGATCCAAGTTTAATATCTATGTAAGACTGTGTTGCCTTTAATGGCATATGACACATTAATTACAACATACTTGTCTGTCATTGAGCTCAGTAGAATGTAAAATGATGGGAAAATTTGTCATAGATTAATTTGTTGCTTGCTCTTTCCAGATTAAAGTATAGGACACCTGTCAGGGTTAAGAAGGAAGGTGCTGCGTGCTTTAATTCTGACATCAATGCATAGCTTTTTGAACATGACATTGATGGGGGAGACTGTGGTCCATTCCTCTGCATTATATCTGGGCTTTCTCTTAGTTTTTAATAAGTCAAATGGAATTTTTAGAAGTTGTACTGGCTTGCTGAATGTGAATGTTATTTCTGAGACGGACAGATCTCCACTTCTTTGGTTCACGGTTTGTGCCGATTACATTGTGTTTGCATGTGTTTTGATTTAAATTTGATTGGCAAGTACCCCTGGCAGCAAATTTCAAACACTTGACCCATTTATTACACCTTAATGTGAATTTAAAAAAAGTATGACATAATACTTTCATCTAAAAGCATTTCAAGTTATGGTGTTTGGTTATAAATTAGCAATTTGCAATTTCAATCATTTGAAAATGATGTGCATTTCTGTGCAGCATCAACAGGCCTTTGAGGAGATATGTCCTTCAAACACTCACTATCACAAGGCTAACGTGAGCAGACGTGCTTTCACACTGTTCCTTTTGACAAGTTATGCCCCTACAAACCACTTGTTTTATGCCTTGGCGTTGTATCAGGGTACAAAGACAAAGCCCATCTGAAGTCTTGACTGAAAAGATGAGGACCAGCAACTAAAACCAGGACCTTATTGCTTTGAGGAAGAAATTCTAAACATGAATCATAATGTTTCTCTGCTGTTTCAGTTTTGATTGTTTGAAGCAGAGCAGCTCTGACTCAGCTAAACATACTTGTGCGGTTTATCTTTAGTAACTAGAGCCACACAACCGCTGGGTTCTTACCAAAATTAAACTAGACTAAATGTGAAGAGGAAGAGGAAAAAGAAGGTCAAACAAATAATAATAGAAAACAAAGTAATGAATAAAGAAAGGTCATTTAGCTCATTTGTAATATTCTGGAAAGTCTAGCTAGCTAATTAGCTAATACCAGTTCTATTCCAAGCTTTGGTGCTGTTTTGACCTAAATTGTTTGTCATCACAGACCCAAAATAGAAAAGAGTGCAGGAAGACAGATGTTTAACTTTAACGATGTGCAGAAAGTGGGGTCGACAGCTGAATGTAATTCTCGTTTAAAAAAAGACCACCTTGACTAAAGTCCATCTAATGCTACATTGTGAATGGCTGTCTTATTTGAGTTGCACAATTGATTGTTAATGTATACATACAATCTTTCTGCTGTTTGGGGTTTTGTGCTGCAATTTATATCAGTGCTTCTCTATAATAATAGGGGGAAAGAAAGAAAAAAAAAACATTTTTGGAGACTTTTCTCTTCCGCAAATGTTCCCACTTGGCATTTGGGTGTTAGACTAGAATGTGTGACTTCAAGTGGTTGTAAGAGCAGCTGAAGAGGCAAAAAATGGCCTCCATGACTGTGAAAGTTGCATTGTAAAGATAATGTATCAAAGCCATAACCATGATTAGGGTTGGAGATCCTGGAAAAATGTTTTTTGGAAGCTACATTTCAAAAACAGACAAATTAAATGTCCAAACCCTTTCTTGAGACTTTTCCCAGAGTACAGGATCTCATGTCTAGAGAGAAGGAAGGGACAAATGGCATCGAATCGTTTAGAAGGGGGCTGGTTAAAATGAATTCATTGTGTTTCTTTCATCCTGTCTGTTCCACAGGTGACCGGAATATTTTATTTCTGTATTAGAGTAGATAATCAATTGGCTACAATCAGAGTGTGAAAATAATTTTAATACAGTAAGAAATGCCTTGAAAATATCTCAGGCACCACAATAAGTTTTTATTTCTAATCCTCTTAAGTAAGGCGATAGCCTAAAGCTAACTATAACAAAATGATGTTGTAATGTTTTGTTATTTCATGTTACTACGGCATCCTACAAAGTGATGCTCACATTGTGAAAAGAACATGCTGGAAGCGCTGACTTGGCTGCTCCAGCCACCCCTTCATGTTTGCTGTACACATCTTGTGGCCTTTGAAACCTCATTTCCAACGAGGAGATGCTCATGTGATGTGTACCTACTACTACTTATAGGGGCAGTACTTTGCAGGAAGCTTACATATAAGAACATCAAATACAAATTTTGGCAACTAGTTGATTTCATTTTTGGACAAAACATGCTACAGTATTTGATAACCTGCCATTTGTGTTGCATATTTGGAATGGAGTTGTTTCTTCAGTGTCTCGGTTTGTCAGACCGAACTGATAATGTTTGCCAGCAGGAAAAGTCTGTGCCACAAGAATTGTTTGTGGAAATCAAACTGCGGGTAAAGTGAGCAATGCATTCTACCATGAGCTCCAAACCTACCAATTTAATGTTTTCAAAGTTTATACTGGTTTTTGGAAGTGGTGAAATGTCAAAGACAGTGGTTTAAGTCAGCAACTTTTTAAAGAGGCCTTAGGCAGATAAAACAATATCATTTGTCAGCATTTCAACTAAAGTTGGTATTGCCACTTAAGCATCAGTGGCATATCTGTCTGTCTGCAGGCCAGCTTCACAGCATCTCTAACCAATGAGCATTCAGTAAAAGACAGGAATCTGGCATTGTTACATGTCTGGAATCAATGGTTTAGTGGTCCATGGTTGGTGACCTGGGCCAAACTATGCACAATGACAGTTTTTCCAAAAACAGCAATAAATGAAGAAGGAGAAAAAAACGTTCTCAGATTAAAACCAAATGGGGCTATTTATGGTTAAAGTTACATCTTGTATCAGAAAGTATTGTAGAGTTTGTCAAAGGATTTAAAAAGTCATCTCAGTGTTTGGTTGCCATGTACCGTACAACCCCAATTCCAAAAAAGTTGTGATATGATAAAATGTAAATCAAAACTGTAGGTAAATATTAGCAAATCTCCTTAATCAAATTCAATTCTCCATTCTTAGAGCGGAACATTTTGATATGTGATGAAAAATATTGGCTCCTCTTGAATTGGATGGTTGCAACTTTAGAAAAGTTGGGGCAGAGCTGTGTAGCATCCCCTCTGCTTTTAATAACAGTCAGTAGGAAGGACAGCCTAACAAGGCTCTGCTGATACAAGCCAGGTTGTTGCATAGAGGCAGTAGAGGGTTTTGAATTATCTAAGGAATTAGTGGAATGAAAGCCATCTAGATGCTTTTCTAAAACCTGTATGTTCAGCACTGATAGTCCCTTGCCAGATGTGCAAGGTGCAAGTTTCATACAGTAAGCACTAGTGCTCCCATATGATCAGAGATGCAGGCTTTTGAAAATGGATGGTCCCCCTCCAATTTAGTCCGAAAAACATGATTTTCATGATTTCCAGAACAAATTTAGAATTATCTGACGACAAAACAGTTTTCTACTTTACCTCAGTTGTGTGGCCCAGAGAAGATGACAGTATTTTTCAATCAAACACTCTTAGAATGACATTATCTTACAGGGCAGAGCTTGTCTCGGCATTTTTTCATAGTACAGTAAACGTATTCACAATTATTTCTGGAAGCATCCCTAAACCTATACATGGGTTTTCAATTATGTCCCTATTGCACAGCAATGTCTCTAGATTCCCAAATCTATTATCGATAAAATGAACTTGCTAGTTTCCTTTCAGCTTCACATATGTTACCAGACCTTTCTTTCACTATTGTAAACTTTTTCTGTCATTCAAAATTAACTGATATTTTTGATAATTTTTTCTACATTTAATACATTTTCCATGTTCCATTCATAGCAAAACATTTGTTTCTGAAATTAAGAAATCATTGTTTTTTCGGTTATTTACATTTGACAGAGCAACCCCACCTTTTTGGAAATTTTTTTGTCAATAGCTGAAGTATGACTTGTACCACATTCATCGTCGATGTCAAACTGGAAATTTGTAGTTTGTTGTATAGTAACATAACATAAAACAGTTACGATTAGGAGATAGGGATTATAACGGGAAGTTGGCGTGTCACAGAACAATGCTCTCTGGGTCCAAAGGCAAGCGTCCATTCAGCTGTGCTGGCAGAACAAACTGGAAATACACACTTACAGAGATAAACAGACTGTTCCAAGTAGAACTGAAGCAAGTCACATCTTGATAGGTGAATTGTGTTTAAAAATCTCATCCCATCCTCCTTGCACCCTACGTACCTAAACTTAGTCTTTCTTTTTGTTTTTTAAGTCATAACTGAAGAGGACATGTTTGGATCCCATGAACATATAATCTCAGTTGGACTACTCTGTTCATTGGAAAGGGGAAACCCTTTGCTCCAGCATCTCAACCTTAGTTTACATTTAATGAAAAGCACCTTGTTAAATCATCTGACTTATCAGTGCTCACCCAGATGTGCATCAAGCTAGTTTGATGGGACACAGGGTTGGTGTTTTTCATCTGACAGTATGAGTAATAGCTGTGGTAGAAACACAGGAAGGAAAGGGAAAAAACAGAATAGTTGGAATGTGGTGGGGGCCCATTAGGCCGCGGGGTGCTTTGGTGTTTTTTTAATTGTTTTCTTTAATTTATTCTTTTGGCAATGTTATCACTTGGTGTTTCAACCACAAGAGAGGGATTGTCTGGCTGCCTGAGTTAATGTCTGAGAGACTACCAAGGGCAGTAACTACTAGGATTGGATTGAAGTGGGAAGAGGAGAACCAGACGTTGAAGATGATGACATGGGACACATTTCACTGCCAAAGCATTTCCTTTTTGTGATAAGTGACCATGTTTACAGTCACTGTTGGATGAATGTGATATCAAATTATGAGTTTATTAATGAGCGGATATGTCTTGGGTGGAAAAGTAATGTGGAAAACTTTTCCACAGCAGTTCGATTTCAACAAGACCCCGAAGGCAAATCCAGCACAGATGATGAATGAATTATGAGGTCGCAAAGGTAAGAAGAACTTGAGTGCACTCTGACGTTGTTCATTATCGTCCACCAGCAGGTTCAGTCAGGTCTTCACAAAACGCAGCCAGAAGCCACTCCACTGCTCACAGGACCACCAGGGTGGATAGAATGACTCACCCGGCAGGTGTGACCTATACCAGGACACACAGGAGGGCGCCTCAGTCCTCGTCAGGTCCGAGGCAGCCTGAGAGACTTTTGGCAGGAACCACACCACTGGAAAGGAGACGCCAACACAATGCCAAGCCTCAGGCTGACCAGAGAAAAAGACATACACCAAAACTAAGTACGAAGGCTTACATTTCTTTCATATGATGCTGCATTAGAGATGTATCATGTGAACAAAAAGCATTATAAGCACCTCTAGTAGCTGTTAGATAACACATGACAGATACATGGCTTTAAATAAATTACTGTAGCATTATCATTTTAAGCAAGCCAGTAATTCACAATTTTAAAGATCTTGATAACATTTTAATCCTATGTGATATTTTTTTCTTTTTGGGCGGTGTTTTTGATTTAGCTAAGTTGATACAATTTGTTTGGACTTTCTTTAGTGTCCATAGTGTAAACCCTGGCCGTGCCTGGTATCCCTTTCTATTCATAGCATCTGAGTCCGTTCATGTGGTGTCACTGCAGGCACAGAAGGCCCAAGGCCAGAGCTCATCCTCCAACAGAGCAGCCGCAGCAAAAGCCTCCATACCAGGTAAAAAGACAAACATTTTGTTGCTATTGAGGCTATAGTTCATGGAGTTTGGACTTTGAAAATTTGTATTTATGTCTATGTGCGTTGCCCAGAACCGCCTGAATATGAGGCCCGGGACATAAGTGTCAGGGTCATGTCTCCGAAGTCAGTTCTTATCTCCTGGGTTGATCCTGCTGTCGAAATGGGGAAAGTTGCCCCCGGGACATCCAGGTGGGATTTACTAAAGTCTATGTCGGTACATGTACTGTAACTGTTACGACAGAAAAATGCGTTAAAGACTGCTCATTGTCACGAAATATTTTAATTTCATTTCCAATCAGGTCATATACCGTAAGGTTCAGAGAGAAGGGTGAATCAGCGCGTTGGGATTACAAAGACAGCACCCAGAGGAGAGTGATGATAGACTCTCTGTCTGCTGACAGCATGTATGAGTTCTCTGTCAGGATCTCTCAGGAAGAAAATCATGGCAAGTGGGGTGTCTCGGTTTTTCAGAGGACCCCTGAGTCAGGTATGTATTGCCACTGCACGCTGAGAATAATTTGTATTCTAAGATGCAGCAGGGGGATAATGATTGCTGGTGAAATAGTACTCAAGGCAAAAGCCATAACACTTCATTTTCGTAACAATATGAAAGGAGCTATTATTCTTTCAGAAAAAAAAAATCACTGTTGCATAACCTTTCCTGTTAGCCCTTTTCTACTAATATCATCATGCCACACCTCATTACATTCACCACCCATAACTCCCACCTGTTATTTAAGTTTTTAAGATTTTTTTAAACTCCAGCCCTTGATGCTATGTCACAGGAGCTCCTGAGCTTTGGTTCATTGGAATGTCAGTATTTACTGCCTGGCTCACTGTTCAGATCTCCATCTGCAGCTTCGTACAGACTCTCATAGGGCAGCTCCTGTCAGCATATGGCAGCTGTGTTTTGCTCGGTTGAAGTCATACAGAGTCACAAGGTCCTTACTCTTTTTACACGCTGCAGGCTACAATGTTCTTGGCTGTTTCTATCATGCTGCAACTTTTTTGGCCCTGTTTTTTCCATTTAGCTTCTCTCTTCTCTCTTGATAGCACCATCAGGGCCTCCTGAGAACTTTGAGGTCAAGCCACTACGAGGAAAAGGAACAGCAGCCATTGCAACATGGGACCCTCCCGAAGAACCCAATGGCAGGATAAGAGGTAAGGTGGAGAAGATTAGATGAAAACTCCAGCTTTTGCACACCTGAAACATTTACACTTATATGCTTGACTTCCACACAGAATATATCTTGTCTTACGCCCCTGCTATGAAACCATTTGGAATGAAAAGCACCACATATAGTGGAAGCACCAGCACTGCCACCGTAGATGGCCTAACACCTGGAGAACGGTACATTTTCAAGATCAGAGCTACCAACCGCAGGGGAATGGGACCACAGAGCAAGGTCTTCAGTGTTGTCATGCCAGAGTGTAAGCACATTGTTTACAATAAGTATGTGAACTTAAAAAATCACAATTTTTTTCTAAATCATTGATCGTTCTCTTTTTTTTCTCTTTTACCAGCCAGGAGCACTGCTTCATCATCCTCAAAATCCAAGTACAGCCAGCAGACCAGTGACTCTTCATCCAAAAAGGATGCCCACTACAATGAATCTAACCTCCAGTCATCGGAGTTGCCAGAGGAACCGACGACAACCCCTAAGCCGCGCCCTGCTAAACCTGTCAATAGGCATCTGCGTCCGCTTTCCCAAACACGCTCATACCACAGTATCTTCTCCTCCGTCCGAGGCTCAGTCAGGAATGTGGTCAACAGAGACTCAGCCAAAGAAAGAGCGAGACAAGATGAACAGGAAGACAAAAAAAACACAACCCCCCCTCCAGCAGAGGAGACAACTACAGAAGTAGTGCTGGAGATAAAAGAACCAGATAACAATGTGTCCCCTGTATCTGAGGATGAAAAGGGATATGATGAAGAGCTTGTGACCACTGAGACCCCCAGCCTCAAAGTTTTGACTCCCTCTCCAACTAAACCTGCATCTTTTAGACCAAACAGAAGGCCAGTTAAGATCAGAGTCCATAAAAAAGCTGAATCTAAGGCTTCTTCCTCCTCCTCTTCATCTTCTTCTGCATCATCCTCCTCATCTTCAACAACTTCCTCAGTTTCTTCATCTTCTGCTGATTCTTCTTCATCTCTCCCTTCCTCTCCATCTTCTTCTTCTTCATCCTCTTCATCGCCCTCCTCCCAACATACTCAAGAGTCAGAAGCAAGTAGAAAGGACTATGGAAGCTTCACAGACCCTGAAACTAAAGATATCAGCAATAAACCCAGCACTGAACAAGCCAAACCCTCCACTACAAGTGTGAAAGAAACCAATTCACAGCCAGCAGGCACTACCCTTAGAGGTCGAGGTTCTTCTTCAGCAGGCCGCAGCAGCAGCTCTGAATCTGGTTTCAGTTCGAGATACGGTTACGGCCGAAGACATCCTGGAACTTTGCTTCGAGGGAATGCGACACGAACGCTTAATGGCTACAAACCTGCCATTACCACACAGTTAAATCTACCAAGCAGAACTCAGAGCCAAGCTATATCAGACACACAGAGTTCATCAAAATCTCAGTCTGCTGCACCAGAAAGAACTGAAAATCATGACACATCGCTTACTTTCAATCCAGAAAATTCAAGATCGAATTCAAGAAGTACTTTGGACAGTCAGACATCATCAGATTCCTATAATTCTGATAAATCACAGTCCACGTTAGAGTCTAGGTCTCATGGGTCTACAGCTTTGCAAGGAAAAAATCCCTCCACTTCGCAGAATAGTGCAACCAATCCTTCAACTGCCAATACGTCAAGTTTGTCCCAATCAGCTGCACGAACAGGAACTCGCAGCTCTGCAGCTTCGCGTAGTACCCACAATTCCCAGGCACTTGAAAAGGAAGCATCATACAAGGAGGGAAATAAAGACAATAACAGGGAAAAGGTAGAAGATGCAAATACCAACGTTAATGAGGCAACTTTAAGAAGACAACCCACAGAGGAGATAACGGGGGAGGAGGGGAAGGATGAAAGCACTCGTCAAAAGCCTGATGCTTCTCGTACTAGAGTTAGCCCTGCATTTGCTGAAAGATTCCCCTGGCTAGCAAGTCGTTACCCGGGCAGGTTTGGCTCAAATACAAGGGCAACATCATCCAGGCAGGATGGTAGAACTCCTTTGTCCAGGGTTTCATCATCAGTAGGGGCTGATAGGCCACTTCTCCGAGGGACACCAACCAGGGTCTCTGGGGCTGTAGGTGCTGCAGGAGTGTCTTCGGTACAAGAAACTACTGAAGATCTCAGGACTTCGTCTACTCGTGACTCAGTAAAGAATGGAATCGGGGGAAATCCATTTAAGCCTTCTTTAACCAATCAAAACACGAGACCTAGCGACACTAGAAAGCCCATTACCTCGTCTTCCTCCTCAGCTTCCTCAAATTCTGATTCATATCATTCCTCAAGTGGACGCATAGAGTCCGGGGAGCCCATCCACAGAGAGACGTCTAGTGGAAACAGTGATGATCAAAGAAAGGACTATGCTGATGAGAGGAGCGAAGAAAGCAGTACGAAAGTTTCAGACCCCACAGCAGCCCAAAAGAATCCTCCTGTAACGTCTGCCGTCCAAAGAAATGCAGAAGACAATGAGAGTGTAGGAACAAGGGAAAGCTCATCCAGGACCAGAACCGGCGCTTCCTCTGCCGTCAACCCAAATTATCGTCATCCTGGTGGAGGAATGAATGGAAGGGGACGTTCTCCTCTTCTGATGAATAGGCAGTTTGGTGGATCCAGGCTACCTTTTAGACCACAGCCAGCTCAGAACTCTAGACTGGGTGCTTCAACGACTGATTCATCCTCGTCATCCGCTGACTCCTCTTCTTCTTCACACGTGCTACGGCCAGTCTTGACCTCAGATCGCGATGCTGGCAGTGGTACTACTGTCACAAAGACGGGAGGTTTGATTGGCGGAAACCCTCAATCCACATCATCTTCATCTAGAGACAGTTTAAGAAATCATGGCGGTAGGCCTCGCTTTCCCATCAGAGGAAAACCGAACAATGGAGGAGGATTCAAACCGGCCAATGGAAATGGTAAGGTCAATTGCTATGTGCATGTGATTATAAGCTGTTAACCGGTATCGTTCCGAGTAAAAGGCAAAGGCACTTCCTTTAGCTAAAAGCTCTTAAAGATAGAATAAGATATTTTTAAACTATATTAAAGATGTTTGTAACACAAGTGATTCAAAACTTTGTCAGGTAAAAATGGCCGACCCAATCTGACGGCAACAATGGAAAAAGAGTCCCCTTCTTCTCATGGTACCAGCAAGGCAACTGGTCAAAGGTTCATTACTGGACCTGATGGAACCAAATGGGTAAAAAGATTTAAAAAACTTATATTCAGATGCTTCTTTACTGTCTCACGTGTAGCCTAGGAAACAGTGGAGGCAATCTTTACATTCCTTCTACTGCTTCTGGCATGTTCCAACAATATATGCAAGAGATCATAGGTGCTTCTCAAAGTCAAGTTTTCTCAGTAGGATGAGTCCATCAGAGTCACAAAAAGAGTCCTTCCTTGTATTTTAAAAACACAACTGGGGCAGTTGTAACAATTGGGTAAATGCAACTGCAGTGCTCATTTTTGACTGAAACCCAATTAACTGTTACTGTAAATATCCATTAGCTGCTCCATAACAGCCATTTAAACTGGGACTTTTCACTTTGTTCTTCTTGAAATATGATGGAAAAAAAACTTTGCAGCATCTAGATGAACATTGCCACGACATCCATCCATCTTCTTTCTATAGCAAGGTGTTTCTCTGCTTCAACACACCAGACTAAAATTAATGGTCATTGTGATAGATATTTAAAATTGATTAGAAAGGTTTAGGAATGCTTCATCTTTCTGACATACATTTCAAATTAGTCAAATGGTTGGGGTTTTTTTTACTGAAAAATGACTAGAACAGATTACCACTTAGATTCTAAAATCTTTGTCTCCCAGGTGGTTGACTTGGAGCAAGGAGTACTCATGAACCAGGATGGACAAGTTCTCCAAGACTCCCAGGGCAAACCCAAGAGAGTTGTCCTTGGAGAAGATGGACGCACAATTTTTGGTAAGATGATTCATTAACTCATATTTTCGCATTCTTTAAAGGGGCAACAAGCGATTTTGTTGGGGATTGAGACCAAAACAAACATTTGTCATGATTAGGGGTGGGACAATACATCGATCATAAGGTCAATGATTCAATGATATCGATCCAAAATCCTAATATCGGCCAAAAATCTATAGAGTAACCAGTTATCAAACGCACTTTTATTTTGAAAATATTTTCTTTTAAACTGAATGT
>JBBDHI010000024.1:13959857-13970295 GCA_037177115.1 Craterocephalus stercusmuscarum
GAATTATGAAAAAAATAATAGAGCTGGTCATAGATATATTGCTTAATTCAGTACAAGGCTCAGTGATTTGCTATAATGACTGTGTGATGTTATTTCTATCAAGCATTCTCAAATTATGATTTAATAATGCATTTGGATAGAATTTCCACCCATGTAACACTTAAAGCCAGAACTATGACGTGGCACTCTTTCGGGATTTGTTAAGCAAATGATCTGACTAAATAGATGAACTGTTCCCTGAGTATTTTTTCTATTAACGCATGCATTTCAGTTCTTCTTTTCTATTTGGATTTGTTTGACGTTCATTTTAAGCACTATTCACTCATTCCTTCCCATCTTGGCAGTAGATATGACTGTTAGCATGTTTAGTAGAAAGGTTGTGCAAAATCTTCCTCATTGCATATCATGACACTTGGTGGAAAATTGAAGCATTTATCTTAACCACTCTTACTACTTTAGGAGCTGGAGCTCCCCCCTTATCTGCTGATCCGGTTTTCTAGCCAACAGACCCCAACACATTAGCATGGACACCACGTCATCCTCCACCATTATCTCAACACTGATGTTCCTCAGGGTGGCATGCTGAGTCTAATCCTCTTCATGCTGAACACCCATGACTGGATCACACCTAGTTGCAAACATCTTCATAAAATTTGCTGACTACACAAACACCATGAAAGTAATCAGTAAAAACATGAGGGACCATTGGAGGAAGAGAAGAAGTCCAGGTGATCTCAGCCTTAACACGAGAAAGAGCAAAGAAATCCTAATTTATTTCAGGATGGAGAGGACCACACAGCACTCAGGCCTGTGAAGGGTGTCACAGACTTAGACTGTACATCTCAAAGGACCTGGTCCGGCCCATGAACATCACCAAAAACAGCAGTATCTCTTCTAATTTAGAAAAAGAACAAACACCCCTAATCTCTGCTCAAAGAACTTCTACTCTTACACAAAGAATTGCTCTAACTTATGGAGGCACAGTGTGGTACCCCAGCTCCACCGTAGCAGAGAGGAAACAGCTGCATGGGGTCATCAAGACCGCAGGCAGACCAGATAATCCACAGCTCCTCATGTTTGTTGGCTCCCCGCTCTTGCATTTTGGCGAGATTTATTGAGCAGTCTCCCCTGATGAGGCACAGAGATTCGGACAACCCCCACCAGGATACTGTGTTCACCCATCTCCTCTGTCAGGTTCAGAGTCATTCAAATCCAGACCAGAAGATTTTCAAACCTGAAACAACAGAACAAGAAAAATGATGGAGTCCTGGCTTTAAATCATAAATGTATTAGTTGTGTAAAGTCATATCCTGTGTGTTGCAGGGTTTTACCGTTCCTACCGACAGGAGCCTGTTACATTTGGAGTTGTTGGCCGGCGTACGCCTCATCCATTTGTAGGCTGGTACGAATGTGGCGTGCCTATCCCTGGGAAGTGGTAACACGGCAGCAACAGGAGACATCGCAACAAGGAGCAGCAGCTCTGCATCCTGCTGCAGACTCACACTTTTGCTGGTCCTGACCTGAAAAACAGACTTTGGCCTGTGTGCACAAAAAAGACACCACTACGAATTTATTACAGCTTTGAAAAAAAAAATAAGAGGATATAGTACTTTTAACAATTCAGTGTATATCATTACAATGCACTTTTTATATAAAGCAGTCTGTATATTAGGAAAAAAGAAGCATGTGTGCTCTGGCTTAGCTTAACTTGTATCACAAAGTGTCCCTGTGTTTGTTTGTTTTTTCCAACTGCGCCAGAGACAGGTCCTTACCCAGTGATTATTTATCTCATCGGAATTGGACACACACATGGTCACATGTGGTGACATTGCACCAAAGTACAAGCTGCCAAGCAAACTGTACAAACGGGCACTTAAATTGTGTATAGGTCTGTTCATTTTACTTGTAGCATTTGTATTGCATTGTAATGGCTTCTGACAAAAATGTTTAATCTTTTAAATTTGTCTATATTTGTTCTTAAACCATCATACTTTTTTTATTTTGTTTTATTATTTTTCGTTTGCTTTTACACCCTTTTTGGTATTCACCAGAATTCACATTACTGTGTAAGTTTTACATGTATACGGACAAAGAATAAAAGACCAAATATTTGCTCAGGAACCGAGGGAGATTGAATAAAGGTGCCATGAAAACCCCAGCCATCCAAAAACATGAATCATATCATACTTTCCCTCACCGCCACATTCTTTTCTTGCAAAAGCTTCCACAGGTGATCCAGACCTACTTAATCAACCTAAGGGAAAATTTGACTAACAGACCAGTTTAGCTCAGCCAGCTGGAACCCTAAATGTTATAACCTAATAAGATGTCAAAACATCTTATTAGCCATCTTAAAGCCAATGCAAAGTTTCTCACATGGCCTCTTGAAACTCTCTTCAGAGTCAAGCGAGTGCCAAAGACCTAAAGCGTTTAACTGTGCAGAACACAAAAGTCCCAAGGTAACTTCTACCATCCGGATGGGCCTAATGGAGCCACACAGAACAATTTAGTGAATTAAAACCTGCCCCAGCCATCCGAGTATTGAATTCTCCAATCTTTTCTACTTTTCTACAAAAAGAGATTGTTTGGAGACTGAAAACTTCGGATTTAGTTGCGATTGAGTTCTTATAAACCTTATAAATCTCATGAAAAACGCAGCCACCTCACATGGTTAGAGCTGATCTGCTCTTGCAACTTCGAACCAGTACCGAACAAACCAATGAGATATGTTACTATGACTGTGGGGAGTTTATTCTTCCCATATTGGTGTGAATGCCTTTGGTATGAGCTGGGGCCATGAATTTCTGAATATCGGATGAAGAAATATTGGAAAATGCAAGCTGAAGAGAAATTCCTAGCTCAGCAAAGGTTTCTCATTTCGAAATTTCATGTATTAGATTGCATCCCCCACAATGATACTTACAGTAAATGGAACATTTTATTTATATTTTAGAAAAAAATATTGTTATAGGAGCATCATTCTCTTATTTTGTTGTTGCTTAGACATGTGTCTCGTCATGGGCCTTACTGTTGGTAGTCACATAGTTTTTTTGTGTCCAACAGTGGGGGGTGTACTTCAGTTTTCAGCCATCCTCAGGGAGATTTAAGTGTTATTAAAAACTATAAAGTTGAATGTTGTGGTACATGTTAAATTAGCAGTGTAACTAAGCACTTTAGGAATACAAAAAACAAACTAGAGTTTAATTTCTTCCAGAGTTGTAATAGCTTTTATTTTCCAGATAATATGAAACTGAATATTTTCCCTGTTACTTACCAGATATGATAAAACACCCTGTTATCTTAAATTCGGATAAAATCTTTCCCAAGGAACAGGCTTTGGTTTTTATACCCAGAACCAGCTGTGGTTCTCCCAGTTCCCTGTTTTGTTTGAAAACAAGTTTTTCTTCCAGCTGAGTGAAAATATGAAACAGGGAAAAAAGAAAAGTATAATTACAAGTGGGTCAGCAGCGCAATGAAGCAGGTGGGAAAGCTCTCTGCATTATGGCTGACTTACTACAGTGGTCTGCTTTGTATTTCTTGCCAGTTAATCATTACTGGATTTATACGATTCTGAGATTATTTCTCAAGCGTGAAACTGATTGTTCTGTCTCCACGCTCACAACAGCAGAACCTGCTCTGCTCTTTTATGATCCCGCCTGAAAGTAATTATTAGCATCTTTCTGTCAATTTTAACTCTGCGAGCAATGATTATTATAACCAGCAGCAGGCCAAGCCGCTTACTTTTAACACGTAAAGTGCATCTCAGCCTAATATTAATCTTGATCATTCCTCGGAGAATGTAAAAGTCTCTTTATTACCTACAGGAATGGGAAGACTTTTGTCATGCCACCCAGCTTGTATTCATAATTTGCCACTATATAAATGTCATTTGTGACACCACAAGGCATAAAGTAGATTAAGAAGACAGGGAGTGTAAAAAGCATCTCTTTAGCTCAGATTAATCCCATTAAGATCTCTTGGCGTTAATGATTATTGCAGTTCCCATGCTTAGGGGCACCTCAGGTCTAAATGGGTTGAGAGGCTTTAACCTTTCATTTAGGAAGTTCGGAATGAATATACATTTTTTCCCCCCTTAGCAATGCATGAGTGATAGTGAGTTTTTGGATTCAGAGCAGGTCAATTTGTCAACATTTGGTGGCACAATGTCACATTTGAGGTATGTTTTCCACGGATGAAAAAGCTCTACTCACATGAGTTTTCAGTGACTGATGAGTCTCTACCTGCCTCACAATGTTTCTGTTGGCTGCAGGTTGTACCCCCCGTTCTTCCAAGTGGAGAATAATTTACATTTAATTCTAAACCAAATGAAAACCCCTTTCCTGCTCTTAGAAGGATCAGTAGAGTTTGTTTTTTAAATAAAGAAAATAAGCAGGGAGGGAAGTGGGAAAAGCAAGAAAGGCTGAAAAGATGATGACAGAGGGACAAGAACATTTTATAAACACATGTGCATGATGGCTGCCACATCTGCTACAGATGTTAGAGAGGATAAAGTCACTGTGTGCATGTGTGTCCCGGTCAGAAATCACGAGTGCTTTCAGGGGGAATAAGGAAAAATAGGAATCCATAAAAGATACAGTGGGATGACGCCAAGCTACATGCAAGAAAACAAAACCGGGATCCAAGAATTAAACTCTGCATCACTGCTTTCTCCAAGGGGACGGGATACTGGAAAGGCCTGAATCACACATAAAGTGGAGTGATGTGAGCCTAAACCTCCTAAATGATCTATCGTAATGGTGTTTTCATCATAATACTAAAGAATCAATGCTCCGAACATGAGTTGTAGCCTCATGAAACTGAAAGCTCCTCCCACAGCCGAGAGTCTGGATGCAAAAATCTCGCTGTGCTTTTAGGAATATCTTTACAAACATATTTCAATACAACCTGGAAGAGTTTCTGTATCACCTGATGCGAGTTTAATCGAGCCTGCCTCAAGGGCCAAAACAGACAGTAAGTCATGAGTACATATAAGCTTTTTGAATGCTTCCTATCCAAAATGACATCTGCACAAGCGACAATGATGCCAAGCAATGGACTCTTTTTGATCAGCTGCCCTTTTTTCCTTGAGTTTGCGCTCAGATTTGACTGTTGCGACTGGATGGTTTTCGCTTTTGTAAATACAAATCATTTTGGATAGTTCCACTGGTAGATATGTAATGAAATATTAATCAGTGGAGATTTGAATAAAAAAATGTATTTTTGCTGCTAAAATCAGCAGACCGTGTTGTTTCTCCCCCTCATAGTCTGCTTTTGTTGCTTCACCAAGCTCCTACAGAGACACAGAATGGAAGAACCAGACCCTGGCTCTAGAGAAGGCCTTTTCTACTCTCCAAGTGTTTTGCAGCCATTGTTGTTTCTTCTACATATTTGGATTAGGGTGAGGCAGGTGGTATTCCAACTCAGCCTCAATGTAGTTCATTCAGTTTGAAGGAAACCTGATATTTTGGGGTCTAACTTTCTCTCTTTGCTTGGATTTTGTCTTCCTCGAGGCTGCTATCGTTTTCATACTTGGAGGATAACCACTGTGCACACCAGTCCCTTTGACAAGGTTTGCCTAAGCAAATGTTTCCATTGGCTTCTGTTTTCATTGAGAATTTAGTTTCTCTCACTTTAAATGCACAAGCAGATTCTGGTACGCCATATTGGTTTTGCAGAGCAGAAGACGAAGCAATAAAGCTGCTTTATCAGGCATGCATATGTATCCAAACACACATGCATGAATACAGTCTCTTGAATTTCTCTGTGGATGTTGTAATACATCTTTTTTTTCCAGCCAAGTGAATACTAAGACACCCATCCATAATGAAAAGAAAAAAACATACATGTCAGCTATTTTTCAATGTCTGCAATCATTTTTCAGTCAAGGTCTGTGCACACAAAAAACTGCTGATCTATATAAAAAAGGGCAAAAGGACATGCTTGCCTGATTGAGTCCAGGCCCAGCTGACTTTCCACACTTGGATCTGAAATTAGAAATTCAGCTTCTTCTCAAACTGGCCTCTCAAAGATGCCAGAAATCTACTTTATTCTATGATTAAGAAAGAGCTTTCTTTCATTTGATTTAGCACTAAATTGCTTACTTAGAGGAACATCACAATCACACAGGGGAATAAATAACTGTGGGTTTGAAAGAATGCAGGTCTGCTTGCTGTTTTCCACATGCTGCTTTTTTGTGTGTGTCTTCTTGACAGAAGTCAAACACTATTTGAGCTGGAAAAACTTAGCCTTCATTCTAGAGAGCTTGAATCATCGCACAACGAGGAAAAAAGGTTAGAGAAAATTAAATTCAAATGTGTTGATTTTTTTGGTATCGTTTGGATTCAGTCGTCACTTTTTCATAAAAACTTAGAACTGATTGACTTTAAAACTGCACAATTTATGTATCACGTAAATACTAATAAGATGCCTGTTCATACCCAGGGATTGTTTCAAAAAAAGAGAGTCTGTTTATAATTTTCGAGGGAGTGAAATGTTCAATAATCTTATGTAAGAATAAATGCAAAAAAACAGTATTTCTGTTGTTGGGGTTAATATGTGGAAAAAGTTGGAAAAAGAATTAAAAGATTGTTTAACATTAATTCAGTTTAAAAAAAATTTTTTAAGAAAATGTAATAAAATCTTGTATTGAGATTGAAGGCTGTATGTAACCATAAAAGGATGATGAATATTTTGTTTGCATCCAGTGGATTGTGATAAGAGTTCTGTTTGAAAGATTGTGATATATACTAAATAAAAATGTTACTCTGTTGTAAGAATATGTCTTCAGCGGCAGCTGTTGATCTTGTTTAATCTCAAATGTACTGAGGGGTGGGCAAAATTAGCTTGGGCTTCAGCCTATTCCTTTTCAGACTTCTCAGACATTTAAATAGTGTCTTTGTTTTCTTTAATGTTCATAATGTCTGAACAAATTAAAATAAACTGAAACTGAAACAACAGATTTGTGCCATCGATATTTGGGGCTTGTATATGTAACACGGGGAGGTGTTACTGTGTATAAGTCTGATTCCTAGCCACACCAACACACGAGAATGACAGTGACTTTTCAAGAAGTTTATTCACAGTGGAATGGATTTTAAAAATTCAATATTGCGGCTTCACTAAAAAGAATAAAAAGTTCATCTTTGATCCTCTCTTTGAGCCTACTGTCACTGCTGCAGTTTGGAAGGCCAGGAGAGTCAGATCCGGAAATCCACTCCGTCTGCTGCTGCCGCCTTGCAGGGCTAGGGTTAGGGCATCATGTCCCTAATGCCCTCAATGTTTTCTGCCTGCTGTTGTCTACAGCATAAAACTGGACGGTTTATGAGACTCTTTGATTGTTGTTGATAAAACAAGTGTCTGCTCTGCTGACACTATCTTTGGTCAAATATAATGCATTTAATTATCAACCGTATAAAATGTAACATGCTTTAGTTGAATTGGGTTTATTCATAATGCTAGGGCAATAACTACTTTCATGCATGGGATTTTTTGCCCTAATTTTAAGCATTACTATATAAGTTTCCAACATTAAAACTATTTTCTGATTCACTTTGATGATTCTGACTCATTTTGATGAGCACATTGACCTCCATTATACCCATTCCTGGAGCTGCCATTGCCATGCAGTGTCTTTAGGCTGAGAAATCCCACTTCACACATTCTGTTTCCAGCCAGGAGCAACATGTGACAGCTGCATTTTTCTTTATGGCACCTGGATAGTAACATGCTGACTGTAACTGGCTAGAGAGAGCACAAAGTAGACATGGGATGCTATAGATGCCAAATTAGTATTCGTTAAGTGGCCCCAAAGTACAAATATCTGCCAAAGTTTAGTATTGCTACTTTAAAAGCTCCATTCAGGAACTCATTCAACATTTGTCCCCATAATTACCTCTGAGATCATCTTTCTTTTTCGTGTTGTAGTAAGAAAAACGACTTTGTTCAAGTTTTGCTAGCTCTCTGAATATTAATAAAACCATTCACATCTTTGTTCTCAGTCCCTGTTTGTTAGAAAATAAAGAACAAATCTTATAATAAATGGAAAATAAACATAAATTTGAAAGTAAATGTGAGATGAATACAGCTATAAAAAAGTTTTTAAAAAGAATCAAGGCATCTAACAATTTTATATCCTGTATAGTAAAACTAAAAGTTTGTTGCAGTGAAATGATGCAGTTGCAACTTTTGTCTCCACAGGCCAGTTGGAGACTTTTCCAGCTTGCTGAATGGGAAGTAAACACATTTAATAATAGCAAATGCTTGATTTAAATCTGTTTACTAAAGCCACAGCGTGTTGTGTTCCTCCTTTACTTTTTGTCTGCTCCTTGCCACAGCGAATCATCTGCCTTCATCTGAGTGTGTCCTCTGCATCCTTTCCCATTACACCAGCTAGAATCATGTCCTCTTTCACTACATCCATAAATCTCCTCTTTGGTCTTCTTCTGGATTTCCAACTTCAGCATCCTTCCACTAACATATTCCCATATTTGCCCTCCTCCTCTCTTTCTTCAACTCATAGTAGCCCAGTTTTCACCAGCATCTTAAAGGTTAACAGCTCTGACAGTGGTTGGAGTTTACTCAGGCCTCAAATGATCAAGTATGAAAGGCAAAAAATTGATTTGTATAGCTGATTTGCCATTGGTTGTATGTCATATGCCACAACCCGTTGCATTTATGCAGGCTTGAGCCCAGCAGAAGGAGGACACTGGCAGGGGCAGCATTCCACAGCATGTATTGAAGAGGTGACATTAACTATCTGGACCTATAATATTTTAAAGAGACACATTTTCAACAGATTTTTATTGGACAAGTATGCTGTTTTTACCTGTTATGAAACTGAATAAGTCACTTTCTGGTTTAGTTTTTACAAGTACTTCATGGAAAAGGAAGACAATGTTGCATGTTAGGAGGAAAAGCCATGCTGGTTGGAGTGAGGGCAGAATCAAAGCCTGTGTGTATCCTCAAGTGGAAATAGCAGGACCAGACAGCACAAACAGCACTCATAAACAGCAGGCAGACTGAAAAATCACCCAGGGCTTTTCAACAATCTTTTGTTTTCTTAAAAAAAAAGAGGGTGGTGAAAATGAAAATAAAAGATGTGGGAATTTTCAACTGCTCAGAGACATAATATTTACCCAACTTAAGATGACATAATATTCAGGCTGCAGTGACAGAGACTAAGTTGTTTTGCTCTCAGCTCAAAGTACTTTTAATTAGACTTGGATAAGGAGCAGGCCCCCTTTTTTATTCGCTACTCTGACCTCATTGTAAAAGAAAGTTATGAACTCAGTCTGCTGTGCCTTGCAATTATATCATTCTGCTGGCACAGGGGAAGGTGACACACGTTAACCCGAGAAAACTGCAGGAGGTCTTTTTTTTTTCTTTGAAACCATCCGTGGTTACATTCTTGTTATCACTGTTTAAAGGGCTTTAGTTACACGCAGCACGGAAAATGTGAAATATAAACCTCAGTGTTTCATTTCCTTTCACAATAAAAATCAGTAGAGAAAGATGAAATGCAGATTTCACCGTACAAATTAGAGATTAAAAAGTCAGAAAACATGCGGTGGAAGTCTTAAAATTCGGATCGATCTTGTTCGTCTGACCTGCCTATAAGAAGTAAACTCACGCTCACAAAAACGACTGGTTGTTTTTATATGCTCTGCACATAAGCACACCACAATCTGGGGCAGTGGAATAAGAAATATTCAAACTCAAACTAATTTCCAGGTAAGCAGGTCAGGCCAAGAGAAGTCCTGCTCTGCATCCCAATTCTGTCATCAGCGAAAATCATTTGATGACCTGATGCCCAAAATTATTTCATGATGAGGAAACAGAGCTGGAAAAACAGGAATAGCTTGAGACATCATTAACTGAAGGACACCAGGGTATTTTCTTACCACTCACTTCCTTTTCAGACATGGTGTGAGGTGTGATTTGCATTTAACATTTCTTATGAATCATTATGGTATATGCTCTGGCAACAGCATGCAACAATATGTGTCTATAAATTTATTTCACTGCATCATGTGACAAATCCTCCTAAATGTAGCAGCTTATAGAAATGATTGTCTCACAAATAAATCTACAGCCAATTATTGCCTAGGTTCTCCAGGGAATCAATAAATCAATAAAGTATAGTTGCCTGTCCATATTGATATGCCAGAGTTTGATTCAGTTTTCATTCAACACTGCATACAATACTGACCAGTATTCAACATCATGTCAAATGAGAGTCATAGCCTTCTTCCTACAGCAGGAGGAAATATCCTCCTGGTGACTGGATAGGAGGGTCAACTGGTCAGTCCCAGCCTGTTTACAGTGATGGATGTTGCTTTAGGGAAAAATCACCCACTGGTTTGTGGATTTCGTTTCTGAAGACTGTAACTTCAGCAATTTGGTTGTTGCCATATTGTCTTTTGAAATATATATATATATA
>JBBDHI010000024.1:14018268-14031606 GCA_037177115.1 Craterocephalus stercusmuscarum
GGCAGTCTTACAGATTAAATCTGCAGAGAGATGAAACTGTAGATCTTCTGTGCTTGTACCGTCCCTAATGGAAATTCATATTCGATATGATTTGCAGCCGACATATATGGCAAATGTCACACGACAGCATGTGTGGAAAAATTGTTGCATCACAAAAATAAAATACATTTAGATAATCAGTCAATAAAAAATGTATCTTTTTTTTCATTTAATAGGAGAGAATATGCAAATTTCAAAAGAAATCCCACAACACGATTGGATGAGCCACGCCCATTTGATGTGATGCAGTCTTCAGGTGCCTCTTAACTACAGCTAAACTTAGCTCCACGGTGCTTAAATAAAAGCATTAAAAAGTGATTTTTTTTCCAGAACACAGGCTGCATTAAAGTGCAACACACACGTTTGTGTGATGGAAGAAGAACATTTCTAATGGATTTGATGGACATCTGGAGTATGAATTCAGTCTCACATGAGAGAGGTTATCAGAGGAAGAAATCATCGCTGGATGTTCTCCGCTCTGTGGAAACTTCCAGGCCTTGTCACTCTGCTGTCAGAAGCGAACTACTCCAGGGGACAGGTCTGCAATCATCTGAGCGAAGCTCTCAAGTTTAAACCCCAGATGCAACACAATGCGGATGCATCTACTTTAAGGACAAAAGGACGCTTTACTGAAGATTAGGATTTCAAATTAGGCCCAGTAAACGGTGCACCTGATTACCTGTAACCAAAATAGGATTAAAAAGCCCTTTTATTTTCCATGTGCCAAGCATTTTACTGTGAACATTAATCAGCAGCTTACATGATGTCAATGCGCTTGTTTGTTTACAGATCTGTTAATTATGCAGTAGTGATGTGGGCTGCCATAAAACCAGTTTGTCTCAACAACAGCTGCTGGATTTAGGCCGTCTATGACGCCGACTCTAACTTTCCCCCCCCCCCCGCCTAAGTGGTCAGACAGTTGCTATGCGGTTTTGCTGTAATTGCAGTACGGCAGGGAGAGAATGTAAAGTGTTTAGGAGGAAGTGCTGGAATGCAACACATTATCTTGGGACATGATCACACAATCATTTTGTGGGTATGGACGAATGAAGAGTGGGAGTGGAATTACAGCTGAAACACACAGACATAAGGAGCAGGGACACTTAAAGTTGCTGAGTGCAGGTTTTTTTCTTGATGAAGCACTGCTATTATCCCCCTCCTGTAAATGCGAATGCACATTTGGACGGTGTTTAAAATTCCTTTGGAGTCATCGTTCCTCCCTGCCCTCCTGCTGAGCATGAAAAGAATGCTACCATCCTCCAGAAACCGTTTAGTCTCCTTATATTTTGGGAAGCAATCTTTATAATAGTTATGTGTCTTTTTTTTAATTCCACGTGCATCTTGGTCGGTGCGTGCTTCTGCACGGGTCCAAAGTAGCTTCATGGTCATGTCTCAACAAGCAGGAGGAGGAAAGTGCATGCAGGAAGAAAAACGTGTAGAAGAAGCAGCGTCTTTAAGAAAATTTTGAAGTATCTTTACCTTGGATACAAAGCACTCGGCGATGGCCACAGGGTCTGCGTTGCACTTCTCCAGATCATGAAGAAGATTTCTGAAAGCAGAAATCTCAGATGACACATGCGTATAGACTGAAAAGGACTCCAACACACACTAAACCTGCTTTCTTCTCTTTTTCCGCAAATTGAATGAATTACTCTTTCAAACAATCGCTGTGAATTTCAGGACGAAGAGTCACCCCGAGCGCAGAAACCAGGGCACCTGACACTGAACAAATAAGAAACTTCCATGAATTCAAAACAGTCAGCTCCCATGCGTCGCTGTGTGTGTGTGTAAAGACACACAGTGGAAAATGGCCTGTGTTGGGGTTATTGTTTCATGGCTAAAGCATGAGGTCATTGTGACCGCTTTAAACTCCTTTTATGCTTCCCTTTACAAGCCGGTTTGCCTGTGAGCAGCAGCTGAGAATGAACTGGTAGGGAGAGAAAAGTCTCCAGACCACCAGAGATGATGCTTAACTCAGAGGCTGACGGTTTCGAGCGGTGCTGGAGGAAACAAACACGCAGACACACACACATGCACACACCTGACTGCTGCAACAAAGCCCTTCCTGGATTTCAACAGGTGGCTCAGCCCAGTTTCACTGCTAGCTGGACATTGTGGAGCCAGAGAGACGACAGTCTGTCGGCGTATTTCTGTGCACCAGATTGATAAACGCAGATGTTCATGTTGGTCAAAATCCGGTTTAATGTTGCTTATGCAGCAGAAGGAAGTTTTAAAGCTGCAAACTTAAATAATGACTTCGGAGTGGTGGCTCTGCCCACAGTTTTAGATGTTGTGGGGGACCACATCACATGGAGACTAATATTCTGTCTCCTTTACTTGCAAAGCAACTTTAAACTGTGGCTTTACAAATGAGCATGCAGAATGGTCTACTTTGGATTAATACAAGAACCTGGACCAGGATTATAAGACATGAACGAGAACAATCTGAACTAAGAACATACACACTGAAAAGAAGATTTGGGCTACATACATGGAGGCGGCCCTCGTGCTCTGTTTAAAGGCTGTAAAGACCTACAAAGATTTTTGTAAGCATTTGCTTCCTGAGGTTAATTTCTCGCTTTGCAAGACCACTATTGGAGCCTCCTAGGTTTAGCAACATCAAGAATAAGTGTAATTATTTGACAAAACAAAAACAAATACACATGAAAGTGTGTGTTTTAGTTTTGCTTTCTCTCACTACGGACTGCTTGGGTCTTGTAACCATTACATTCTCCTGTGACATGGATGGATGGAAGGATGGATCTGGCCATGACATATCATCACTGGTCAACCTTCCTTAACTGAACTGGTTGCAAACTTGAATAAAGAGACCTAATAATCTAACATTTACATTATTGTAATTTATTTCCCCATTTTCCTTCTTTTCCCTCAAACTTGGTTCCAATTGGAGGCCACACAAACACGAGTGTGCAGCTGTGTGTGCATGTCGTACCTGTTAAAGTGGTAGATGTCCCGGATGTTGCCGAAAAGTGAACCTTTATCCTCAGAGCTCAAGGCCAGTCGAGACTGGTTGCTGATACAGTCCAAATAATCCTGCAGAAGCAAAGATGGAGAGTATCTGTTAATATCTTCACCTGCCACAGCACACCTGTAAAAAAAAGCCATTTCCATAATCCCAACTCTGCAGCGGCAAACTGTTATGCTCGACTTTGCACAGAATCCCGTAAAAATGTGTCATGTGAGAGTCGCAACAATCAAGCTGCATAATGTTCAACCAACATCTCCACCCATTAACCAAATAATTCCCTGAAAACATACCAATGTGGGAGTTTATGATGTTACTTTAAGTGCTGCCGTCTCAGAGTTTACAAATCTGCAAACTCAAATTAGATCAAATTTCTGAAAAGAGGATAACTAAAACTTAAAATAGCTGCGTGGTTTAACTGTGTGTTTGGAAACACTGACTCCATGTCATAGAAGATTTTTCATCATCGCATTAATGTGGAAATCCTAAAAAAAAAAAAAAAAAACTTATTACACAGCTTCAACGGTCTCCTTGTTTTGCTTTTTTAACCTAAAAGCCTGATCCCTGTCCTGTTGTTTTGTGTAAACAGCCTGACATGGAGATAATGCAGATAACGCAAACCATTATGTTTGTTGTGTTTGAAAATGAGTGCTTTAATAGCCAGAACATTGCTGGGAAATACGTTAAGTTTCACATGAGCCCACACTAAAAAGCAGGTAAACATCTGCTCAGGAGGATTTAACTCTGCAGGTCCTATCGCTGCCGCCATCACCGCCGTTAGTGATGTGCGCTGGTATGATGGGGATTAAACCAGCCTTGGGCTTGAGAGAGTGAGAGGAAGGCAGGTGGGCCACCAGCTGGAAGAAGCAATGAGTTTGTTGTTTCCTGTGCAAGTGGCATTGGGATTTTTTTTAAATTAATTGAACGATTCCAGCTGATCAACTAAAACTGATTATATTCTGTTCAATGCAAACATTTCCTGGTTAAAACATGACTGTGTTCATATGAAATGCATTTACAGACCCCCAACTCTTGCAGGAGCAGAACTGGAAGATTTTCCACTTTCCCATATAAGAAAAGACTTAAGGACTAGAGGAGGATACGGGAGGCAAAGCAGCATAAAATAGCGTAAAGAAAAGCACCAAATGTCTCCGGATTTCAGTGTTCAGAACAATAAACTTCATGACCTAAATCTGTAAACAGATTACTGATAAATCGCTACTCTCATGAATCACTACTGCTTCTCTCAGTCTTGTGATATCATTAAGACGGCACCACTGTTTTCAGTAAGCGCACACTCCTCCGTCCCTCCTATTAAGCGTCTCCTGCTTGTCTGTCTCCCTCATAGAGGAGTTCAGCTCTGATTGTATCTGTTCCTGCAGGCGACCGAAATCTGCCAAGTTTGTCTTAAAACCACAGTCTCTCACACACACACACACACACAGAACACAATGAGCAAACACACACTAATGATACAAATGTCGAGCCGTGCACATGTGGGATAATTGTTCATGAGGAAAAAGTGGCAGCAGATTTTCTACCAGACCACAATCTATGAAGGGACAATACAGTTGTTAAAACACAGAGAAAAGCGCCAGCCTGCCTTTAACACGCACACTCTCACTGCTCATTTCATTAAATACACCCATTTTAAACAAAGGAGGGAAGGAGAGGAGGCTGCTCATTCATATCTGCCATTTTAGTTTCTGTTCATGCTGCCATTTTATTTATCCATTATAATCATTGTTGTTATACCAGCAGGGCCTAAGCAGCAAATTCATCTGTTTCTTTACATCAATGAAGGGAAAAAAACACATCTTTGCACCAATTTATAATAAAACTGAAGTATTGTTGTAATACTTTTCCGAATGAAGTTACTGAATGCAGGTTGAGCTTGTGCACATTTTAGAAATGCAAATAGTCCCACTAAACCAAGGCAGCTAATCCCTCGTCTATCTGAAGCAGCATGCAACCATCTGTAAACTACTGCACTACAAAGATTTACTAGTTTTTTGCTGGACTGTGAGCCGGCCTTACAAAGCAGACAAAGTGTGTGAGTTGCTAGTTGCAGTTTATCAGCTGCGTCTCCATCTGCAGATCAGTGCTCTCAGTTTTGGAGCCTCCATTGCGAAATCACAGTCATTATTGATTGGCACTGGAGCAGATAAATTCCTCAAACCAACAAAGTAATTTGATTTAGGACTGAATGCTGGTGAAGACATTCGGTCCTGCAGTAAGTGGGCGAAACAGACAAAAATAAATGGGATGAAAACGGCCACTGCTTTGAGTTTTAAACAATAGAAATGCCGTATTTGGGCAGGCTGGTGGATGTGGGGGTCACATCAGGAGAGGTCATGTTTGGAATTTGTTGACCATTGGCAGTAATATGTAAGGTGATGCTTTATTAGCCAAGGGGTCAAAGATCTGACCCGGCCTGACCTGCTCACTCATCACACTCAGGCTCAGCGAGATCAACAATGGGCAGCGTTCACATCGGCACATGCACACACCTGAAACCTCTCTCCCTCCCGAGCATCAGACATAACAAGTGCTAACTTGAAACCTTCATGTGTTAACCATTAACCTCCTCAAGCAGTCTTTTCCCACATGCTAAACATAACCTAACGCTGCCCCGCAGTAGGAAGCCATTACTTCAGACAATGCGGAGTGTAAACAGCCACATCTCTGCGTTTCAGCATTTCCACAGGCCAAGTGATGTTCCCAGATTATTTCCAAATTCCTGCTCGACTTCAAATAGACTGGTCATGCGTTCCAGATCTGAGAGTGGAAAAAGAGGAGAGAGGAAAGCGAGATCAGAGGCTTCTCTTTTAAGGTTGTTTGTGGATGATGGATTGGGATCATTACACATGTTGGTTGAGCCGAGGACGGCTGCAAGAGAGGACCGAGCAGACGCTGGCCTGGATGCCAGCCTCGGTGCGCTGCAGGTTAGGAAAATACATGCAAATGGACAAGAGACAAGCAAACTCTGAGAGTGCAGCAATTATAAGAGGGGCCAAAAAAAAAATGTCATGAAAAGGTAGCATGGCCAACAACAGCGCTGTTGACAGATGAAGCACAGGTGAGCCCGGGGGAGCTGGGGTAAATATTTGTGTTGAGGCTGTAACCTCTTCCTTTGCAGGAAGCAGGCTGGGCAGAGGGATTACTGAAGCAGGGCTCACACAGGACAGTGCTGATAATAAATGGCTTGATGCAGCGTGTGTGTGTGTATGTGTGTGTGCATGCAGTAGTTCTGTCTTCAGTGTGAGTTACCTGTCAAACTAAAAGTGCTGTTCAGTCAGAGTAAGCCATCCCTGATGCACTGCTGGAACTGAGCACAGAAAGACTAAAACGCTGGCGTCTACAAACCATCTTGTACATTTTGCTGTCAAGAAACTGGGTGGTCCGATGCACTAATAGCAAAAGGTAGTCTGCAGAGCAGAGGCAGTAACGGGTTACTAAGTGCAGGCCCTAAGCTCTGCTCAGTGTTTTCCCAGCTAACCTCAGACATTGTTATCTCAGAGCTAAATCCCTTTCCTCTTTCTCTCTCTCTTTTTCCCCTAATGGCCCAACACCATCCCGCCTCTTCAGAGGACGACTTTAATTTCATTAATTTTCATTAAATATCAATGTTTTTTTTTCAAAATAAATAGACTAATTAACTGGTTTAACGAAAATTAAGTTATTAAAATTCTGTTAAACATAAAGAGGGCTCTAAAATAAGTGTACAAGATGTGAAACAGATAAAAACCAATAAGGGACAAGACAAGAGACTGGATAGACAAGAAAAACCGACAAAAGAATCTGAAAAAAAGTTCATATACAGTACATACATACACACACACACACACATAGCTTTGAGGCAAACCGCTACACCCAGTTCTTCACAAAGCCACTCAAGCACTGACTGCAGGCAATGTGTATCTTTGTAGTTCAAAGCCGACATCACAACGAGTGCATTTATTTCAGTGTGTGTGTGTGTGTGTGTATGCATACAGCGTTGTGTGCCTGTGCATGTGGCACAAAGGCATCGGTGTCGTGTAACTTGACCAAACCCCGCCTGCAAGCGCAGGTGACCTGATTGTATTAAAGGTTCCCAGCAGGCGACGAGCCGCTCGCGTCACGAGTGAGAGGAAGTAGAAAGAAAAAAAAGCATCTAAACTGGTCTACCTGATTGTTAGCGGTTGGTTTAGACTGGTTTTGTCCCTGAAAAGACTCATGCAGCCATGAAGTGCCACACCTTAATGATGTTAGGAAGTCAGCTGGAAACCAATTCATTATCAGGTTTTAAACGACTCTCGTTGAAAAATCTATTCTTTGAAAATCGACGTCATTCTTTTAACTTTCGCTCTTTTTACTGAATGAAACCAGTGGCGCTGCCTGGGGGTCATGAGATTATCAACAGGAAAATAAATCACCTTTTGGTTAAACTGGTTGCAGTCAGTGGACATATGCAAGGTGGTATGTGCACAGTGTGTTGGGACATTTACACTTACAGTATATATATCACGGTTTTATCATGTTTTCCACCCATCGTGTCATTATTTAAGAAATGTAACTTTTCCCTGCTCTACTTAACTCACAGCAGGGTTAGGTTTAGGAAACACCTTTGGTTTTGTCATATCAGCTGGTTCTGTGCATCCTAAACCGTTCTGGATCGTCTGACCTTTGGTCCAGAATTGCTCTAATTTCCCAGCTTAGGACGGAAAACAACTCTTTTTTTTTTATTTCTCAACTTCAGCGTTTACAGTTCATACATTTCATCAAGTATTTGATGTTCTGCCAAATGTGCTGATGGGTCTTTGTTGTCCTGCTGATACATCCGCTCCTAATTTCCTGCAAGTGTTGTTCTCCGTCACAAAGCTGTACAATCTGGGATTGTGGTTACGTACCTCTACGATGCTGCGCAGGTCCTGCACGTAGGTTCTCTCTGTGTCCAGTATCTCCTGCACCACCCTGTCCACGTACGTCCTGGGCCCTGGCACCTGGATCTTCCTGTCTCCTCCTTCTGGGCTCAGCTCAGGCTCTGAATGTTCTGTGGGAGTCTGTCGGCTTCCTTGTCTACCCTCTCCATCATTTCTGCCATTTTCCACCCCGCATCCCAGCTGCCTGGCAGGGACCAGCTCCAACCGAATGGCTCCGGAGTCGCGGTCCGGGGTGACGGGGTTACAAGGAGGCGCGGCGACGAGAGTGGAGCGGCTGCCCAGCGAGCAGTGGCTGTCCCGGGAGGAGGCCGAGGAGGAGGTGGAGCTGTAGCTGATCGGCCTTTCCGCGCTGTCCGGAGAGGAGTCCATGCTGATGGCGGAGCAGTAGCGCGAGGAGGTGTGGCGGAAGGCCGGGTTGCGAAGGCAGCGAGCTGGGATGTCAACGGAGCTCAGGGCTGAGCCAGAGTCCGGGACTTCAGGAAGAGGAGGCAGCGCATCGGGCAGGTAGCAGTAATCGTCTAGAGAGAAGAAAAGAGGAGGAGATTCATATGAATTTGCTTTACTGTAGCGTAAAGTAAGCAGTCATATCCCAAATATGCGCCTTCTTTCTTTAAGGTGCTTTGTTTTGAGTCTAACAAGCTTTTCATTACTGAACTGTTGCTGCAGTTAATTTGTTCAAACGGTGTGGAGAAAAGACGGCAGCCATGTAGAGTCATTGTTTACCGTGGAAGCACTGAGACGAGCCGGCTGATCCAAAACTTGTAGAACTTATAAAAGCTTAGTTATAAAAGCTGCAAAAAGCTGTTTTTTAGATGTAAAACAGTTAAAAAAACAAAGAATGTTTAAGAAGGATGGACCAAGTCTTTAGTTTGGCAGAAAATCATTAAGTCGTCCATCTCAGAGCACATCCAACTTCCCATGTGTTTTCTCTTCTACAGTTCATTCAGTCAGAAAAGACCAAACATTCGCCGAGGTAATAGATGAGGTGACATGTTTGGTCATTTTCTTATCTTTTATTAAATCAAGCTTTTTACAAGCATATGGGTCACATGCTGTTAGTCATGATGCGTTTACAGATCCTTCATTATTCAAAGCAGCTGTTTACATCAGTCTTTTATTCATGTGTAAGACTGGATTGTCTGTCTTTAGTCAAGTTTGCTCTAAAAGGAACTACATACATTCTGGCACAAATACAAAAAGCAACAACAACAAAACAGCACAGCGACAGTTATATCTGGCCACTGAGAACTTGAACATGATGATCAGTTCATGAAACACCCTCTGTTTTTCAGTGCTTGAATAGAGAAAATAAAACATACGTTGACAGGAGAGGAGAGGAGTCTCTCAGTCTGAATGCACAGACATGAAAGGGGCGTTAGAGATACAAACCAGACCACAGCAGCGGTTGTACAACTATAAATGGATACATTTATAAAATATAACACTTTTACACATTTCATTTCATTTATAAAGTCTAAAGGTTTTTTGAATAAAAAAACGTCTCTAACTTCTTTAACGTCTCATGCAGACATATTTAAGTCTTTCATTCCTAGGCACTGGGACAGCAGAAAGACTCCCCGTTTGTGACTGCACACACGTACAATACCACTTTTTATATCCGTACAGTGTCCATCTGTTTTGCATCCCAATTCCAGAAATTCCTGCTGACCAAAGTCTGACAGACCACCCCCCATATGAATGACACAAACTCTAAGATTTGTCCTCACTTCCACTCCACTGGCTTCCCTCACAGCAGGTAATACCCCCCATATTAGAGAACAAGCCTGACAATTTCAGTCTTTAATTCTGTATTTGTGCAAATGATAAATCTTTGTGTGTGTTTGTGTGTGTGTGGACAGTTCTGCACCAGTGCAAATGACTTTAATGACATGTGTAACGGCGCAATACTGAGGAGACTCCAGCATGAGCTATGAATGAAAGCCCTATTTCCATGAAAGGTGAGTTGATGTGCTCTTAAATGAGACTCTCTCTGGCTTCCAGCCTCTGCCACACAGTCTCACAACCTTGTCTGTGTGTAGAAATCCGTTAAGATTATGATTACCCGCCTCCAAGGTCTTAGAGTCAGACCAGCTGAAGTAAAACCACACATGCAGCGTATCAAACAGAAGCCTTCCAAGTTTCCCCCCAGCATTTTCCAAGGTCCGCCCCCACAGAGCCGCTTTGATGGAAACAACAGAAAACAAGTAGATGAAGAAAGGGGAGAACAACATGAGAGAACCTCATTCCTTGAAACCAGTCTTTATAATCAAAGCTAGAAGCACCGGTTAACCGGCAGCGGCCATGTTGTGGCAACACTGATACCCAGTGCCGTATAGACTTTCTCTGCCAGCAGCAGCACCAGCTCGCTCGAAACCTGCCTCACTTCAAAGCATCGGAGATCACAGGTTCAGGTTCAAAAACATGAAACGTGAAACTGAGAACAACCTGAAAGGAATCCAGGTATGAACCCACTCTCTTCCCTTTTAAATAGGCACCTTGGAGGTCTTTCTGCTATGACAACGTCTCTTTTGAGAGCCGGCACACTGGTAAGGCCGGTCTGTGATAAGAGGATCACCGGTTAGGCTCTGGCAGCTCACACTGCACCGATGCCACATGCAGAAACTGAGCCTGTGTTTCTCTTCTTTCACTAAAGTCCAGATTTTTGGCGCCTCTTGGAAGCAAAAAACTAAGATGAAAAGAGGCTCTTTTTTTTTTCTTACAAAATTTTAAAATTATTTAAACAAAAAAGGTTCAAATGCCGTTTTTCGGTTTCCTGCTGCGATGATTGCAACATAGAGTTGTTTATTGAGGCTTTTTGGATTAAAACAGCTGCTTCCTGAATTTCAAAACAGCTGAAGACAGAGAAATGGAGGTCATCTTTCAGCTGAAAGAGCTCAGAAACGAATGTCAGGTTAAAAGAACTGCAACGCTTCGTGATCATTTGTGACTACTTCATATGATACAGTTATTTGATCAATTTCCATGTGTATTTATCGCTTATTTGTGGAGATTTGAGTCTTAAAACCAGCTGAAACGACAGGATTGCCATCATCCTTGTTGAATCACACTTCACTTAATGTTTACAAGAGGAATGTAAAATGGAGCCAATTCCCTGTTGCCCTGTTCCTCAAAAGGAAATCTAAGTGTTTTGAAACCACGACTCAAAAACTACAAAGAAGGGAGAGTCTGAAGAAATGCATCACATCTTTCTCTAGTTTGAATTTTTGCTCCACAGATGCCAAGAAAAGCAGGAAGAGAGCGAGGCATCCAAAAGCTGGAGTGGCATGAAGCCGTTTCCCTCAACGACTTTTTAAAACGATGCACGTGTGTGTCTGTCCGTCCTGGTGTTTGCGCTCCCGAGCCTGACCCACTTTTCTACAATTAAAGTGCACAAAAAACATGAACACGCGCTCCGTTTTCAAGTACACAATCCACAATGGGCTTTATTACATGACACAGCATGACATTAATAGTTAACAGAGCATTTTCTGTGCCCTTTGATAAATCCTCCTTATCGCCGAAGTTAGCAGTGTGTGTGCATTTTTCACACAAAATGCATTTTGTTTATCACTCAGAAGATAAGACTAACCAAGCTAATTACTTAATGGTCCTCACACCAGGTATCGCAGCTAGATAGGGGCAGGCAAAGAGCACACATGTGCAACGTACACACACACACACACACACACACACACACCCACACCCACACACACACATATACGAGTAAACACAAAATCCAAACATCCCAGAGAGATTGCCCCATCTTGTGTTTACCCAGCCCCTCCTTCCCACCTTCCAGCTTCATGTTTGGGGCACACCCTGTCCGTTTCCTGGGTGAAATGCCTTTTTTCTCTTGCTCTCTGTCTCACATACTTACACACACACACGCACACACACACACAGCGAAGATGACCAGGCTTTAGTTACCTCCTGTCCAGATTATGTTCAACTTGATCCTTGTGAATGATCTCTAATTATGGTCCTGAGCGTGCAGGCGAGGATGATTTCTCCTCCCGTGTGTGTGTGTGTGTGTTTGTGTGAATGCCTGCATTTTGTCTGTGCGTGCACGGGCGAGGATTAGGCTGGTGTGTGAGGGCCGTGTTGCCTGCCAGAGAGAGTGAATGCAGCGAGTGTCTGAGCAACCTGGCCCAAAATCTCGGACTTTCATTGAGCTCGAACAAAGAAGCAGAGATTCAATATGTTCACCGTCGGACCCAGCTGGACGGCAGACAGCAGCAAGGAGAAACAAGACTGGACCCAAGATAAACACCATGTTCCACACATCCAAATCAGGCTTGTTTACTCCCAAGTTTTATTAATAAAAACATCAAATAAAACATCTGTGTAACAAAAAAATTGCATCACAACACAGATGGCTGCAGGAAGACGGAAAAAAAAACTATGGAGCAAATTAACGGTGAGGTTTTCGTCACATAAAGCAGAAACAGAAGCTCCGTGATCGTCCTCCACTGATGCAACCGAGTCGCCTCCAGTCCAGCCAGGTTTAATGACTCATGCTGAACTTAACTGGTCCACTTCACTCACACACTTTACGGTCACCTGAAGTGCTCTTTGTTGTAGAGTGGTCAGCAAACAGCTGTAAGCATCGCTGCCTCTTTACAGCTCTGATGAGCCTCACAAGTAGCTCAAACAGCACTGAGAGTGCTTCTTAATGGACATGCCAGATTCTCATGCAGCCGTTAAAGCTATAAAACAAACCGTTACGTCATACGCAGATGCTTCGCACAGAGCTATTGCAAAAACTATTTCTCGGGGTGTATTTTAAGTCAAGTGGTTTCCTTAATCACTGGGTTGGAGCAGGAGGATGTAGCTTACAATGTGCTGCATGGTGGTTCCAGCAGTGAAGCAACTGCACAACTTCCAGGGAGTATCCCTCGGATTAAACAGTCAAGGATATCAAAAGCGGGAATTTCGTCTGGGAAAGGAAATAAATTTGGAAACAAACTTAGTTTGAGGAGACACATCAATGGGAAAAAGCCGATGTGCTGGGAATTAGGCAAAAGGGACAGGACGAGTGTCGGCATGTTCCCATCCATTTACTAGTATTCAACGTTTACATGGAAAGTCAAGAAGGGGATACGCACAAATACCCCCACCCCCTCCCCCAAGTTCATTCAAATAAACTTCTAAAAGTAATTTAAGCTATTTTTGGCATTAGTTGGGGGAAAAAAGATTAAACAATCTCTCTCTGTTCATGGTCTGAGATGAAACCCGTTTTGCACATCTTCTTGGATCAATTTTCTGCCATTTCAAAAATCTTTCTTCAAAAATCAACTACAGGCTGGATCTGCACACACTCCCATAATTACCTGCAAGTTAAAAAGTGAAGAAGGTGGTGGGGGAAGATTTGTCCACCGTTGCTCGAACAAA
>JBBDHI010000024.1:14067608-14082157 GCA_037177115.1 Craterocephalus stercusmuscarum
CCGTAATTAGACAAGACTGATTAATGTCCAAAGGAAAAGAAAAAATGCAAAGAAATATTTTCCTCCATGCTAATTTGAAAGGACAAGTAAATTTAGGCTCAATCTGATTTTGAGTTAGTTTAAATCTATCAGATGCCAAGATTAAACTCTTATAGGCTTCTGTATTTTTACTTTTTTCTTGTTTTCACTGAATTTATATTCAGACATCCATGTATTCTTGTCTAATTACGGCTCGAAATATGTTCCGCATAAATGAAAAAAGACAACAACACAAACAGTCTCCAGTTTTATCTGCTAAGATCAACTCATGATATCCTTTATGTATTAAGAACATAGTATTAATATTCGGTATCATTGCTTGTGTGATGTGAAACCGTACTTATACACGTATACTAAATAGGTGTTCATATTTTTCCTCAGCATAATATTCTCTGACATTTTCTCCCTCATTTGAAATGAAAGTGAGAGGAAACAATGCTACAAAGAGAGGGGCATATATGGGATACACACCCCCACACTGTCTACTTTAATGAGATGGGTAGTGCTGTGTAACAGTTACTGATCCATGAGGAGATTTCTGCACCTCCCAGATGTCAGGACACAGCCTCGCCCACATGTGTATTCATACTCAGTGAGACAGAAAAAGTGAGAGACAGATTATCTAATCAGCACAGGAAAAAAAAACTACTGTGGGTCTGTCATCACCGCCTTCAGGCTTTTATAAAATCCTCAGAAAACACACTTTTTTTCACTATGCCAATTAACAAGTCAATTCTTTTTATCACATAAACTGTGAAAGCCTCTGAATAGTGAGACCGGCTATGCGAGAGATGCCAGCATATCAAATGCACTTCGAGATAAAACTGGGTGTCACAGTATTTATCTGGAGCTGGATCAGATAATGTTTACAACACACTTTTTAAGACGTCTATGGACAGTGTCCATCCCCTGTGAGCCAGAAGTTTCCATTACATTTGGGATCAGAAAGGCGTTGCACAGGTGTTGTGTAATTTGTCCCCGGAATAAGATTCCTGATTTTTGCTGTTATGTAAAATGTCGTCAGATTAGGAGGAGCCCAGACACACAATCCATCAGTGTCTGACCTCCAGAGGAGAATTTAACAGATCGCTGCTGGTTCACAGGAGGAAACTGGATCATGTATACACCCTGTTCCTCCTTTTCTTCTATTTCTAACAGTTTTGGTTACATCGGTACCTGGTGTCATGATGAAGTCACATGGATACAGTCACCAGTTGCACAAAAAGAATGATCTTGAAGGTGATGATTATCGATAAAGAAACAGGATCCTCAATCATTTGTCCCACTTAGCACTTATATGTGTTATTGTGTTTTAGGAGTTAACCGAGAAATCCTTTTCATTGTGAGCTCTTATTCAGTCTGCAGCCAAAATGCGCATCCATCTCTGATCCCACATCATGTATTTCTTGGAAAAAACATCTCATTTATCACTGATATTGACATTTTTCAAGCCAGAGAGTTTTTTGTCATGATAGCTTCAAACATTTAGACTTGCTGTTTTATGTTTTCGCCCCCCAGATGCCACCCTCATACGGCCTGCAAGTCAGTTTTCCCAGAAACCCGATCCACTGCTCCCTGCAGACCTTGACTTTACATCCATCCTTCATAATCTTTCCTCATCTTTTGCTCTCCTGCCATCTCTCCAGTGCCGGTTGTGTTGCACATCAGTCAAAATAGATCGCCTCTATCCACCCACTTAACCTCAAAACACAGACACACTTTGACTTCCAAGACTTGTGAGCAGCAGGAAGAAGGTAGTGTGGTGTGTGTGTGTGTTTGTGTGTGTGTGTGTGTGCGTGTGTGTGTGAGGGAGGGAGGGAGGGGGGGTCTGCTTTCTTAATCAGCTTCAGCCTTTAGAGAGTGATCATGGAAAGTTGAGGTCAACAAACCTCAAGAGTCTTTGGCTCACCTCGGACAAAGTTTGGTTTCAGTGGCCGCAAAGCGAGCATTTTTTCTACCGTTATTACGGTCTGAGAATGAGCGTGCACTTTAAACCTATTTGGTGATAGAGTGAAGTGATTTTCTGATTATGATTTACAGCATGTATAAACCTTTTAATGACAGATTCTATGAACCTGCGATGTTTGAGAAAACTGCCACTTAAAATGGAAATTGATTCAAAAACCATCTAAGCTAAGAAAGGAAGGAAAGGTTCAGGTCACCACTCCTAACTATTTGAATAACCATGGTTTTACTTGCTTGATTTTTAAATATATGTGTTTGAGCCACTCACTTCCACTCTAATAAATCAGAAAAGAAAAATGTACCGTCTACAGCTCTGATAGCATTTGAAATACTTAATTACATCTCTTGTGTAAAAACATTCAAGTAAAAACTCATTTCCTCGTTTTACATGTACAAATTTGACATATACAGCTATTTTTACACAAATAAAGCAAAGATTGAAAACATGTATTTGACATTCTGTAAGAAGTAAATATTCAGACTAGAGCAAAACAACAAACAAACTCACTTGTGAGTAGTATATGCTGCATATATCTGTATATACTGCGTGTGCAGAGACAGCATTAAAGCCTAGTATACAGTATTCACCTCATTACACAGTAAAACATGTATATTATCTTCATGTGAGCAAAAGATCATGATGGATGAAGCGTTCCCCCGTCTAAGCCAAACCCTCACACATATTTATGGCTTTTCACTGATTTATGAAACTTTAGAACCCTATTCATCTTCCTACAAAATAAATACATCTTAAAACCATGATTTTAGAAAAATACACATTATTTTAATAACGATATCCTTTAGCATTCAATTTTTCAGAGGATTTACCTCTTAGTTTATGTTCCAGGACACAAAATTGTGTTTGGAAACTTGATCTTGTGTCTCCGCCAAGCAGACCCACCGTTGTGACTCTCTGCAAAAGCTCCCAGCCTCCTTTAGTCCTCCAGGCTGGACCTGCTTACAGGCTCCCCAGATAACAGTTCTTGCTGGAAAATTGTAAAAGAGGCATGGATGTCACCAGCAGGCTTCGGTCCATCTGCCCCCTTACTTTATATTATAGATAGCGGACAGATGGAACTAGGCTTTGCTAAAGTTAGCCGTGCAATTAGTTCACACACTAATTAGCTGTGAGAGGAGCAGAGGCGCACCAGATTTCCCCAGTGTCTGAAACCATTTCCCAGCCTGAATTGAGTAAATGAGGCCCGGCTAAAGACAGCAGGATATATCTTTAAAATGACCACAAAAAGAGAAACGGCAGCTATTGTTAAACTGCAGCATTTATTAGAATAAACCATCTAACTGTGTGTTGGTTATGGATGAGCAAATGGTAAATTTCAACTCTTCGCTGAGCATTTGAAAAAAACTCAGACCATTTATCAATCAGCAAATACAACAGTGCTGACAGTAGTACACAGACATCTATTCCTCAATTAGCAGAAATATGATTCTGATGTCCTCAGGCCCGCTTTCTGCAACTCTGCTGGGATTAAATGTGGTTTTACTTTCCAGCTGCCAGTTCCTGAAAAAGCCACATTCCCACATGCGTGTATTTGCTAATACTGTGAGCCAAATGGAGCACTTTTCTGGAAAGAAAGAATAATGTCTGATGAGTGCTGTGTATGCTGAGGTGAAACTTCAAGCCCAAGAATGTGGAGGGAATATAAAACAATTAGAGCTCTGTTTGGGGGAGTGCAGTTCTGGCAAGCAGCTCACCTCAGGTGCAGCGGAGACCCAACAACGGAGTGGTCTGGGCCGGCTGAGAGCAGATCCGTGTCAGATGTATCATTTATCCTGAACAGAACTAAACACTTTGCTTTACATACACTCCGGACACATTAGACATTCATAATGGGCACGAGCCATGAGAAGGTCAGCTTGATGCAGTTGGACCGGGATATTCCCGCACATCTTTATCTAGTGCGGTCCACTGATCGGGTCACACAATGTGAAACAGTTAGAAAGGCAACACGTATTGTAATGAGTCCAACTGACACAACCGCGCCATACCAGGAAAATGAGTCACTGTAGTTTCTTTCAGCAGCTGCCAAACAGAGCATATATAAATCACATTTTTCACAATCTGGCTCTGTTCTGGAGGCAAATATTTAAAGTTTCCTGACTTCGACAACATTTTGTAAGAATCTGGTTTCACACCAAAACACAGAGAAGAATTCCGATTGTTATTTCTCTTGTCAGCGGTGAGGAAATTCTCTGGCGTCAAATAAAAGCAGGTCTGATCGGAACATTCACTATTCATGCACTCGTACTCCCCTGGAGGGATGGGATCGGGAATCCCACCCATTTACCAGAAAAAGGCAGTGTTTGAACCAGATACGCAAGAACCAGGTGGAGCTCCTTACTATTTTTCTTGCATGTTACTAAAAAAGCCTAACCTTAAAAAGCATTACGCATTTCTTTACAAGTGATTAATAAAGCTATGTAACACACTGCTGGTAACAGTTTTTAAACTTTAAAAGAATTTCTCTAATAGCTTTGACACAATAAACATTTGGTTTTTTAGCCAGAGAAGGAAAAGAGTGTGAAATATGCAAGTTTTTCTCACAAATAATATGGATGGAGATATTTTGTGCTAAATCACTGAATTACAACAGATTAATCGGAACATAATGGGGCCTCTGATGAAAGCAAGAAATAAAATAAAAAGGTTAATCACAGATCATTTAAATATCATTTAAAACCTTCATTTGCTGCTGGTATCTAATCACTTAACTAAAATAAATGTTTTTATTCTTTTAGAATGAGCCTTTTGTATCTGCTCGGTGTGGGTCTGCATACATCCGCCGGCCATATTTGTGCCACCGTATGTACTATGGTGCATCTGAATGGACATCCTGTGTATGGAGTGAGAACACTCTGAGCTGTAAAATCTGCAGTGCTGGCTTTGTTTGATTGATGCCAGGGTCCCATTTGGGATAAGTGATGCCTTAAAAGGCACACAGACGAACACATGTACACTATTTAGATGTAGTTACCTGTAATGAAGTCATCACTGGATCCAATTGCAGATATAAACATGTCTATGTCTGGAACTGTGCTTGCCTTTTTAAGTCAATTAAATGCTCATCTTTACCACTAGATGTCAGTAATTGTTATACATGCGTTAGTGTTCGAATCCGGTGTTGCAGTAGATCAGCAGAATGACTCCAGTATGAACTGGGACGAGACTGAGAGGATAGAGTCAAATTATTTATTTTGCCAAATAAAACCTTCTTAACTTTGTGAAATGACCTGAAACTATCTGAGAAGATGCCATGATAAGAGCTGTTCAAAGCTGTTCTTCAAATACTACAAGCATTGTCTTGAATGCTTCCAGCATCCTTTATGAAAGAGAAAAGATAATTTTCTTCCATAAATCCATGCTGCTGTGACTCAGTTAGATATGTTTATTCAGTTGCACTATCTGAATTTGGCAGCCTGTGATAGCATGTTCTACCTTTGTGACTTTTTCTTTCCCCTATTCTTCACAAACCTTTAACATATAATATAGATATATATATGTCAAGATGTGTTTATATTTTTATTTCTTCTTTTTGAAGAACTTTTATTGAATGTTGATGTTTCGGTGCTGCAGATCCACATCGCCTGTTTCTGTCTGACTACATTCTCCTGTGTCTTACCAGATTTCTCTTACTCCCTTAACCAAATTACATTTTCTAGGTAGGTTAAGGAAAGGAGCTTAGACAAACATGTCAGGAGGTCTCTTTTCACCATTTGACCAAGCCTAGAAGGAAAACACTAACTAGGTGCATCATCTTTTCAGAATATGAATACTCTTCTGTGTGTTTACACTGGAAATAGCTTTACACAGCTTTAAGGTTTACTATAATGTGCAGTGGAAACAGGAGCTAATGTGTAAAGTTTTAGGCAGAAAACTTCCTGTTTAATACTAAAATAAACTAAAGCATGACGAATAATCAGGTTGTATTCCACATAGATTTTGCTTCCAATCTTGGTAGCATTTTGGAATTTCTTTGAATAAAATATACATTATATAACCCTATATACAAAGCAAAATTCTGTCTATTTTAAAGAAAAATTCTACTTAAACTGCATTATTCTGCCAGAAAAGAATTTGTGCTCTCACTTTGTTTTAACAGCTGACAGCTTCAGCCATCTCGCAAATCTATAAACACACCCATTATTATGCAAACTGTCAATCCTAAACCCTTATCCTTTATGAAACTGACCCCTTTCAACCGCATGCCAGCCCATGTTATTCCACCCACGACCATCACTACCCAAAGACTCTATCCATAACTTCATGTGTCAAGTATCAACAACAATCCCCCCCACACACAACACCCGATGGAGGACCATAAATCTCAGGCCCATATACGCCCGGGAGTGTCCAGAAATAGTTCTGTGGGTAAAAACACAGCAGAGAGCCCCTCTGTCTCCAAAGAGTCTTCAGGCCTGGGACAGAAAGTGAGTCACAGGTCCATAACCCTCCCATTCTTGCAGTGACACTGAACTTTTTTTCATAGTTGCATTTTGCGTTTAAATCATAGAAGCAAAACACGATCATGTTTTTTTTTTCTTTGAGAAACATCAGCGATGGTAATCTGAAAAACAAACCACATGAGAAAGCAAGTGATAAGGAGGACAAGGGAGGTTGAGACAACAAAAAATATTTTCAAGTCGCTAAAGGGAATCATTTTATATGCCTGCTTGATGTGCAAGATAACTGAGTTGCTTAGTGTGATGGAGCATCTTCCACAAGTCAGCCGCTATCTCTGCTGTGCAAGCCTTAAGCATTTGATGCTACAAGTAAACAAAATCGGCCTCTTGGAGTTATCATATGACCATCATTATGCACATCAAACTAAAAACACTAATCGATTTTTCCTTTTCTATTCTTCTCAAGATCTTTCCACTAATCGTTTCTCGGTAGCACTAATCAGGTGCAGCTAGCATGAACATACAAATTCCAGACCATGTGAATTAATTCATTTATTCTCTAATTCATAAAAGGGGGTTCAAGCACGGTCATAAAGTTGAAAGGGTCAGGCAGTCGTCGCAAGCGTGTTTCAGTTAAACCTCCCGTGAGTGAATCTATTTTCCGAGACCACAACAATACCCCCTTTCTCCTCTCTGCCTCACGCTTGATTGGCTGCGGTGAATAAGACCCAGAGTGAAACAATCCATACCCCTGAAGTCCCACGCAGCCCTCACCTAAACAGAAACACTGCTGGCTACATGTCCGAACTTAAATGTTCACACATGTTGAGGGTGATGAAAAAAGTGAGCGAATGTAAGTAGAATGTACAATTTTGAGGCAGTTTGAATAATTATGTATGATGTGTGCACATTGACACAGACGAGCTAATAAAGCGTGCACATGCAGGGTGGCAGGAGGTATGACATTTTATTCAAGTGGGAACACTGACGCTGGAACATCCTCCACCGCAAGATGAAGAGTTAGAGTTATTAGGCCGCCCTCATGTGGAATCATTGAAGAAATGCAAAAGCTCTCTCTGCGGATTCAGTTTCACACTGGCACTGGCTATCCAACTTTTCAAACTGAAGCTATAATTCTGAATATCATTCAACATTTATAATACAATGCATGATTAAAAGTGTCTCTAAGTTTGTTTAAAACAAAGCAACACACATCCCCACCTTAAAAGATAGCAACTTTTCTCCAGTATCTAACTCCAAACTGAAACTTTAATGTGTCTTAGAACAACCGTGAGCTCTGAGAGGTTTTTAGCAAAACCTCGTACAGAGCACTTTTTCCACATAAATACTATTTTGTTGTTTAATTTAATGATGGCAGTGTGTACTGGAAAAATGCCCTGTTTATTTAAACTATTTCAACTAGTTGCAACCGAAGTAATTCAGTTTGTCTCAAAGAAAATTGCGCTTTTTCACAAAAGTCAGAAAACTAAATGAAATTCACACAAACAGGACTTTATGCATGTGGCACATAGCTACTGTACAGTTTCGATCCATGACTCAGTGTACTTTTATGATTCAGTTGACTTGGTTAAAGTGTTTTTTTATTTCATCTGAATGAACTAAATTAATTTACTTGTTATCCATAAAAACACTCAGGTCGTTTCAGCTCACATACAAATCTTTAGTTATGGTAAATTTGGCTGCAGTAAAGTGGGCTGACCCACTGTGCTGTGGAGGGGGTCCATGCCTCACACACATTTGAGATTATTTTTAGTCTGCGTGTTGAAACATCCTGGATGATCACAGTGAACAACATCAGTAACAAGTAAGACTTCATACATTCAGTTTGTGTTTTATTATAGATATTCTTTTCAGCTTTTGCATTTTCATGTATGATAAAACATTCATGCACAGACATGCATTAAAACAAATCATCACGGTTGTCTTTTTCTAGCCACAGCTACTTCCTAAAGTCAATACAAATTTATTTTTTACACTTTGAAATAAGTGTTTTATCCTGGTTTGGGTATATTTTTATTGGGTTTTGTCTGCTACTGTAATCTTCTTCAATGCTGTAGAAACCCAGAAACTTTGTTCCAGTGTTTTCTTAGCTTCAAGCTGTTTTGGTCATAGTTGTACACATGCATCAAACATTAGATTGAATACTAAAAATGTATTTTATCATTATAAAGAGGGAAACGTTTGTTTTGATGTTTGTTGGTTGTTATTTAAAATACATGGTTTGCTGAGATTTACTCGTTTTATATGACAAAACAAAAAAGCCGTGTCTTATAAGTCGTCCTCTTTCCAGTGGCATTGTGTGTTGTGCTCTAAACTGAATGTGTCACAAATTAATTATTTCCTACTGATCCTCTGATACAAGTAATGTTTACAAAACAGAATTTTGCAGAAGTGGGAACCCTCCCTTGACTTTGGCCTCCTCAGAGCAAGTTGGCTTGTTTTGATAAGAGATGTGGGGTGGTGAGGTCACCATGTAGACTCCTTATCTTTACAGCCATTTAAAGGGTAGTCGCCTTCACCAGGGCTTTAACACGCTTTAAGGCACGTGGATTTTGTTATCACTTCTTGGTGTTCTTGCTGTTTTTCTCATTGTATAGTTTCATTTAAAATGGGGAAAAGAGAGGAAATTACTGTCAATCATGTCTTCTAAAGAACAGATGAGACAGATGATCATCATAAAATATATGTTTATAGCTAAACTTATTGGCTTTCAATCCTCAGAGAGTTTAAATGGAAAAAAAGTATTATTGAAAGCACAATTATATTCATTTTAATCAGACTGCTTTAACCAAATATTCATTTTAAGCATTTTTTCAAACTCCAATCTTGTTACAAAGCCTTTGTTGCCCCAAAATAGCTCTTGTCAAGATTTCAGTAGTCTTACTCGGTTCAAATTTACTCATGTTTGCATGTTTTGGAGGAACATTCGTTAATAAATTCACCGTCAGAGGTTATCAGTTCACAATTTTTTCTAAAGAACTGGCTTCATAGTCTTAAACAGACCCTCTTTTTTGCAATGCAGGCCTCTTCATTTATCTTTCAAATGTATGTGAAATATATTGATTCAGGACAGCAGCAATGTGAATATGTGAATTCTGTACTCTGGCTGTTTTTCTGCAAAGCAGCCCCATCCATGAGCAGTTGGTGTGACTAATTCCCTCACAGTTCACAGTAGTTCAGCACAGAGAGGTTAGAGTAGGCCTATATTTTGCAAGTGAGTGTCAAAGTCACTCACAGATGACAAGGACAGGGTTAATCTGTCTACTCAGACAGCCAAAGCAGGGGACGGGTTCGGGAGGAGGGAAGAGCCACGTAATCTCATGTCCCGCCTGCTGCTCATCTGAGTGTGTTCAGTATAGACGGAGTATTGCTTGAGATAGCTGCACAAACTGGATTACAAGGAAAGCACATGTTAGTGAAAGGGCACCTGAACACAAGTACACACACACACACACACGTACCTTTGCACACATACACTGTGCACGCCAGGTGCACAGGCCAAAAGGATTAGTTTGAAGTGCATCTTCCCCCCATGCAGGGAGATTAAACTCCTCACTTGCAGAGAAAGACAAAGGGAGCTGGAGCAGTGCAGCAACTTTGACTTTCTGACTCCATTTCTTCCTGTATTTAAATATTTTATTCCTGAATTTTGATTGGAAGCAGCTAAATGACTCACTATACTTTCAGATATCTGTTTATCTGAAGTCAGACTACAGTATCTGAGGCTTCCTATATCGGGAGGATGGAGACAGATATGAAGGCAGAACCAGACAATGAGGCCCAGGTACCAGACAACGAAGTGAGTTTGGACGCATCGGGGTTTGAGGTGACCGCGGACCGTCTGGAGCAGCTGATGAAAAGCATGGAGGTGCTTCTGTCCGATGTGGAGCAGCTGCGGAGCCACTGCAGCCACCAGGCCAGCGAGTTGATGCGCGCGGCAGTGGACCTGAGGCAGCAGCAGGACGAGCTCAAGGAGAGTTACGCTGAGCTGTCCAGAGAAATGCAGGAGATAGTGGATTCAGTGGAGGACCTGTTCAGCACCAAGAGCGCCTTTGAAGCCAAAGAGAAGCAAGCACAGAAACTGAACCGGCAGCTCTGAGAGACAGAAAGGGGGACGGGCAGACTTTGTTTTTAATTGTGGAGGGAAAGAACATTGTGTGGGGCGGTGGTTTTTGGCTTTGGGTGTGTGAGATACAATTTGGATGGGATGGGTTTTTTGAGATGTTGTGGTTTGAAGCTTTATTGAGATCTCTGAATGGTATTTGTTTTGAAGATTATTTTTAGGCCTGTATCTGACAGCCACATTCACTGAAAGAGCATTTGTAATAATATTGAATCTGTATTACTAAAAAATGATAATAAATTAAGTTGGAAAAAGACCCCAAAGAATCGTTAATTTAACCAAATAACAGCTTAGTGCACTGCCGCTAATGGCATATAATCCAGTCTTATTTATTGTTTAGTCATCATCATGGGATGACTAAACAAAGATCCAGCTGGCGCTACGTGATTATTCTGTCGGCCACACAGGCATCTATAAAAAGACTACAGTCTCATATCTTCTTTCGTTAACCTGAATGACTTCTTGGACTCGCTGAAAAGTTGTTGCTCTCCGATCATTCCCTTTTTTTCATACTCTGCCTGCATCCAGGCAGGCTCCACTGTGGTTTCTATCTAAAATTAAACTGACCAGAGTCTAAAGGCAGTGTTTACCGCCCACCAGCCCCACTGCTGTGACTTAATTGGTCAGTATTTAGTGGTTACGGGATGTGCGAAAGGAACGATCAACGGTCTGTAGCCTGTAAAAATGACAAAAAAATTAAAGCAGGAAAAACAATAAATGAACAGCTCAAGGCTTTTACATCTTATGTATGCACATTTCCAAACAGCAATTAACTGCGCAAATATTAGGTTAATTGTTCTGAGATACTATGAATCCAATCTTTTCACCCACACATAGGCACACACACACCTACATATATATGTATGTATTATAGAAAGCAACAGAGAGACCGAAGTATAACTCTTTTTGAAGAAAAAAAGGAAGGCAAAGAAATGTCTCTGTGTGGTTGAAATCTGACACTTGATGGGCTGTGGTTTTGGTGAGTGGGGAGGGCGAGAAGATAGAAAGCTGCGTGTCAGTGCCTACCTTCTCCTTGGAGGTGCACAACCCTCTGTGCTTCTGATCCATCCGTTGGGAATTCTCTTGGAGAAGGTCAGTCAACATAAAGATGTAATAGTTTTATTGATTGCATGTTTTCTTTCTCTTCTTTTTATATTTGTTTATATATATATGTTTATATATATGCACATTATCAAATAAATCACTGAAGACTGCAGAATATTTACACTGATACACACTGACATGTTAATAGGTTTATTGCTATTATACTGTAACTGTATTAAATCGTGTATTTTTTTGACTTCTTTGCACTGAAAGTTGCGATATTCAGTAGCAGTCAGTATCAAATGTTCAACAGTGGCTTTTGGTGAACATGAACATCCTGCAAGTCCTTGGCCTCCTACACCTTCTGGCTGTTCCTGCTTTTGCAGTAAGTAAAGCATTGATGTTTTGCATTGATAAAGGCTTTGCACTAATTAAATGTCTGTGTCATTAATAAGTTCACTGGTATAGATGGGGATAGCAAAATAACTTTTCACCATTAATTTTGAATAGCTTATTGACATCAACTTTCCTCCTCCTGTACTATAATATTAGACATGCAGATCCTCATTCTATTCTTTTAAATGGTAAAAGGCAGCTGTTTTTTCAGTGTCGTCATTATTCCATCAGTGTTTGCTTCCAATGGGTTTTCCACCATTAGCATTTTTCTTCCAATTTAGGAGAAAGTGCATGCACCAAGCATATCTGCTGTTTTTGAAGATAAAACTCTTTGAACTTATAAAGCAACTGTGTCATCCCCATTGCTGCCGGGCATACAAACAAACTGTTCAATTAAAAACTTGGTAAGCAAGAAAAATGGAGGAGAAAGCACATGCAGCCATAGCTGTCATTCAGAGTGGGACTAGAAGGGTTTTTCCAATCATGATCTGTGGCAGACCACCTGAACACTGAATGCTGAAGGTTGTTCTTTCTTGTGGCAATCTGTGTAATCATCACAAATATAAATTATAGGGTTTCTTTTGTTGTTGTTTTATTTTTTATGAGGCCCTAAGATGTCTGACAGAAAATTAAAAATTGATGTGTTATTGCAGCACAGAAAAACAGGCAGCCTGAAAATTAGCACTCACACTTGTAATTATAGTTTTATAGTTAAAATAACACGGATGTCTGTACATTGTAAAAAACAAATCAAACTCTCAGGCTTTAAATTAACACACGAGTACAGACTTGTGGATCTAACAGAACAAACCAAATTCCACCAATTTATAATCAACAAGATAAAAAGAAAAAAAGAAAACAAGCGCAGAAAAAAAATCATACAGAGATCTTATTGAGTCTGTGGTTAAATTCGGAGTTGTTTAGTCTACGATAAGGCGCTGTAGACTCTTTGCATCTCAACGTTCGCTCTAGTTCACAACATACTCCCTATTGCAACCACACTGCAGGATAATGTTTGCTTATTTACTCAAATATTTTACAGCGTCCTTGCTCTTGTGCCATCACTGATGCTGTTCATATGTCAGTCAGTAAATAAACATGTTATGCAACATAAAGAGGTTGGTTTGTGGCTGTAAGTTCCTGCTTCTATTTCAGAGTGTCTCGCATACTCTCAGCATGTCTCGTGGCGGTGCTATGATGTGGTGCATGACAGCACTCTGTGTTCCAGCAGGAGTTTCTGTTTTACTAAATTCTTTTTTTTTTAGCTAACACAGCCAGTCAATGACTACTGGGGAGAGTTTGGGGCCTATGGGCCCTGCAGCCGTACTTGTGGGACGGGAGTGGCCATGAGAACCAGAACATGTATCTCTTCTAGGTAGGGTCATAAAAGATAGAAAAAATAAAAATATCCTCTATAAGAATCCGTTATAAAATGATAACCCCTATAATTTTCATGTTTGATAAATAAATAATGTTTTTTTTCGGCAGGACGGATGGTGGACACAATTGTATAGGATCCTCCAAGGCCTTCCGCACCTGTAACACACATGTACATGTCCATTATCCTTTTAATTATCATATCCACACCACAATAATGTCTCATGTTGTTTATACATTATGGATCCTTTTCTGATTTTCTGACATGTCAGGCATGCCCAGATGGGTCGAGGGATTTTAGGGAAGAGCAGTGCTCCGAATTTGACCGAATGGAATTTCAAAGAAAACGCCACACATGGGTGCCTTACTACGGAGGTACATGATCTGTTAGAGACTGTTTACCATCTTTTTGGGCTCATTTAGAATCATCAGGTTTTTCTGTATGTAGCAAGTCATCGGTTTTATACTTGTTCCGATGTGGAGCCATGTCAGTGTTGTTTTGTTCTTTTTCTCTGCTTCAGAATATGCATGGCCTTTAATGTCAAAAACAATACCATGGCTTTTATTAAAATATGACAAACTATGGAAAGTAGGAAAAGTTTGATCCAGGTTTGTGATTGTTGTATCTTAAATATTCCAGCATCCAACCCGTGTGAGCTGAACTGTGTACCAAGAGGACAAAACTTTTTCTACCGCCACAGACTAGCGGTGGTGGATGGGACTCCGTGCTACGTGGGGCGCACTGATATCTGTGTGGACGGTGTCTGCAGGGTGAGACTAGAAATTAAAATGCGACCTGTTTGACAATAAAATATGATTTTTTGCATTTTCTTAGAAAGTGTGTCTGTAATTTATTCTGTACAAATACATTTCAGTGTCATTATTTAATACATTTACATTAGGGGTGTAACGATTGATTGATATATCGATATATCAATATATCGATTTTATATTCCTATCATTCAACAGATTGATATGTGCTTGGCAAGTTGGTAGTAAAATCTATTTTCGTTACAAAAGGTATTGTATCGATCGAATCGATACTGAAAATTACTTCTACTTATCGAAGCACGGAAGATTTTTACTTTTTTTGTTGAGAAAATAGTGGAAGCAGGTTATTAGAATATTGTTTGCACTGAGTATACTTTCATTAAAACATTTGTAT
>JBBDHI010000024.1:14101147-14114393 GCA_037177115.1 Craterocephalus stercusmuscarum
AGCTAGTCATACTACAGTTGAAATTAAATGAAACATACTTAATTAATCCCAGAGGGAAATTCAACGTTACATTTTTTTAGTTGCAGAATAAAGAAAAAACATAGACAACATATTCGTCAATCGCAATTATTTGTCTGACAATTAATCGTCTCCAGAAATTCCTAATCGTGACAGCCCTAGCTATACAAATAAACTTGCCTTGCCTAAAGTGTTATTTCTGACATGAAGGAAAGAGTCCCGAGTTCTGTTTAAACTTATGTTTCTGTATGCGCAGGTGCCCTGCGCTTCATGCGGAGGATCATTGGTCTTAAAGATGAATTCTACAATCGTTACATCATGAGAAACTTCCTCTTTGAGCCCGTCATCAAGGCCTTCCTTAATAATGGCTCCCGCTATAATCTCATGAACTCTGCCATCATCGAGATGTTTGAATATATCCGAGTGGTGGGTATTTCCACAAGTCATTTTTCTGAACTTTTTTCTTGTATTACTTGGTTTCACTGATCATAAAAATTCATAATTGATTTATTATTTTTAATACATGTATTTTTTTTATTCCTTGTTTTGTTGAGAGCCGTTTAGTTGTTAATGATGTGATACATGTTATTTACTACGATCTTGTCCAGCTTGTAGTGTTATCTGGTGCTTTAAAATGTATAGTGTTGTCTACCAAATTTTGTTACTTCATTTGTATAGTCTGTAAATTACCCCTCATTTAATACCTTTCCCCCCCCCATCTCTTGTATTTCTTTCTTTTGCCTGCCATTATCCCTAGGAGGATGTGAAGTCTCTAACAGCTCATATAGTTGAAAACTACTGGAAAGCCCTAGAGGATGTGGACTACGTCCAGACATTCAAGGGCCTAAAGCTGCGGTATGAACAACAGCGAGAGAGACAAGACAACCCCAAACTGGATAGGTGAGAAAGCAAAGATGCAACGCTGCTGTTACACTGATCCCACAATCCCACAGTATTACTGAATCACAGTAAACAGACCAAAGAAGAATAATGGCCGACGGGTTACACAGTCACGTGAACCCATGCTGCTTTTTTCTTTTATTGAAGTCATTTTTATTTTCATCATGGAGGATTTGACATGATAAAAATAAAATTGAGTTTTGCTTTGAAACAACAAATGTGTCGTTTTCCATCCATCTTCTGATGTTCGACTTCATCCTGCCTATCTTGTCAAACGTTTTTGTTTCTTTTTTAGTTTGGCAGTTTTAATATATTTCATCTCGGGACGTTTACTGTGTTTACTATTAAAACAAGCACCTCAGGTTCCCCAGCTCAATAATTGCTGAGATTGTGTAACGTAGCAGTTACATCTCACTGACAGTTGGTACACGGAGAAATATGAAAATGAAACTGCTGAGCAGGTCGCTCATGATTATAAGCAAATGTTGGAGCAACAGCATTGCCAGTGTTTACCAGCTGTTTCCCATTCGTTGCTCTTGGGAGTTTTTAGGAATCTTAAGTTCATATGAATTTCAGGCTTTCGTTAAAAACAAATGCTTTATAATTTATTGACCCCCGTTCACCACTACATGTTTTTATGCATAGTTTGTACTGCAAACGATATATGTAAAAAAAGAATATACGTGTATTTTGGGTTTCTGCTTGTATCTTTAATCATCATCTTTGGCAGCATGCGCTCTATCCTCCGAAACCACCGCTTCCGTCGTGATACAAGGACGCTAGAGGACGAAGAGGAGATGTGGTTCAATACAGATGAAGATGACCTTGAGGATGGTGAAGCTGTTGTTCCACCTTCTGACAAGATGAAAAGCGAGGAAGACCTCATGGAACCCATTAGCAAATTCATGGAAAGAAAGAAATGTAAGTCTGGGAAAATGACCCTTTATTTGTTTTCTGACTTTTCATCCTTTGGGATGGAGAGAAACTTGTTCTTGTTATTACAGTATATTAGGAATGAATACTAGTGGTCTACGCTATGATTAAATGGTACGGAATAATTATTAAGCCGCATTTAAGAAATTATCTGACAAAACTTTTTTCATCCGCCTTTCCATCTCAACCTTTAGTGAAAGACAGCGAGGAAAAAGAAGTGATGGGGAAGTCGAGCTTTTCAGGCAGGCAGAGTCCAAGCTTCAAGCTTTCCTTCTCGGGATCCACTAAAACCAGCCTGTCCAGCCCTCCTTCATCCGCCTCACTGAATGCAGGTTCTCCAGGATCACCTGGTTCTCCAGGCTCAGGGGCACGGAGCTCACCCCCTACCACAGCTGTAACCACAAAGGTCAGCTTTTTTAAAGTTTCCCAGTAAAATCCAACAGTTTTTCATGGACAGACTGGTTTAATCATGAAGTCAAAAATGTGTTTTACCAGTATCTGTTTTAATTTAGAAAACACATTTTTTCCAGTTTATTTTAACTTTTAGCAAAGAAACGTCACACCTAAATGGTTCTTTTTCACACCAACCCTTTTCTGTATCACATATACTTATCAGCAAAACCAGCCTGGCCACTGGACAGCACTTACTGTGTAAGGTTTTAGTTAGATGGTGGAAAACAAGGATTAAAGGAATAATATGAGATCATATGTAAAAGTGGGTGATATGACATTATGCACATTCAGTTCATGACCAGTTGGAGAGAACTATTGCAGCATGTATGAAACAGAACTGCATCCAATACCACACTCATTAGTTTTGCGCAGACACTGATGAAAGCAGAAATTTTAAAATAAACCTCAGCTTCTGTTAGCCATCACTGTTATATGTAAAATCCTATATATATATATTTTTTTTTCACAATATTTTTTTCATCTCTGACAGCAGGGATACATGGCATAACATTTACATGTCAGACTTTTTAAAAATTCTTAATCCCCTTTAAAAGGTTTTTCAAGCTGATTGTGATTGTTTCTCTCACCTACGTCAGGGAGGTTTAGTGGGACTGGTGGACTATCCTGATGATGATGAGGAGGAGGAAGAAGAGGAGGAGGATGGGGAGAGTAAAGAGGACCCTCTGCCACCTACAAAGAAATCAAAACTGAGTTCGTAAAGATTTACTTTTGCAGCTGTGCTCTGCTCAGACAGTTTCCGGAGCATGGACTTTTCACAGGAATGATCAAACTTGTAAACAAATTGAATGAATGAAAAAGCCACCCCTCGCTGTCAGCGGGTGGCCACAAGAGGAGCAAACTGTTGTTGAATTTGAAGCCTCCTCAGACTTATTCTATTCATACAAGTGCCAATCAGGAGACCAGGAATGGAAACCGTGTCTGAAAAATGGAGTAGACAAGCAGAAGATCGTTTCACAGATCTTTACTGGACTCAGACAACATGAGGCTGGTTGGAGTTTGGTGATTTGACAACTGGAGGAAAAGACCACATACTATCACACATGTACATGCAGACTGAAATCCCACAGAGCTCGTATGCTCGGACCATAACTCACTGCCCCCTCCCCCTGCCCCCCACTCAGGGAAGTACATCACAGCGGCCCAGATGGGTTGGCCAATTCAGACCCAGAACCACCAATCGCACCCCCATCCCCTTTTGAGAGTCCACTTCCTCTCTTTCCTTTGTACTTTTTTCCCTTCTCTGCTCTCATTCCCCTCTCAATGTCAGTTGCTTTTCATCCCCTTTTAAGTTAGTATATAGGACCAGATGGGAGGCAGCATGTGGCTGTCCTTGTTGTCATTCGATGATGTCATCATTGTTGTCGTTCCTCAGAGGATGCTCTTTCTCTGGAGAGAAAAAAAAAGCCAGCAGTTTCTTCATTTTCTTTTTGTTCTCTATTTGTGTCAATCTTTCACCTGTTTTTTGTAAATGACAACAAGAAGACCTGCCTTTAAATGTTCAGGACGTTTTCAGTCACACTTGAACAGGTTTTTAAAGACCTCAGTAGGTGAGCTAGTTTTACCCTTTTTGCCCTTTGAAACTGCAGATTTTTTGGAGAATTTGTAATCCCATCTTGATTAAAGATTGAGTGGAATTCTAGATGTGATGAATTTTGTCATATCTTTTCTTTCCCCCCCCCTTTTACATGAGTGTACACTTAGCTGTTCAGAAAATTTGGGACCATTAAAAATGATCTTTGCTGTAAGATGTCCTACTACCTTTGTCCTGATAACTCTGATACACGTGTTTCTTTGCCACGTCTAACGCTTTACTGGTCAGTCATGGTTTCACAAGAAGTGTTTTTTGAGATTATCACTAAGCTGCAATATAAAGCAAGACAGCGCCGTACTATGAAAACTAAAGATCCGTCTTTCCAGCAGATACACGGACAGTGAATTTAAAAGAATCACTCTTCAGTGTCAAATCTACCTGCTTAACTTGTTCCGCAGCTATGATGGAGTCAGTTTGCCTTATGAAACCACTTTGTAAGCTACCTGCTGATTGGTCTGACTTTTACTTTTAAGATTTATTTCACACTTGCCTCACAGAGGTTATTCTGGGACAAGGAATTATATGTGCAATCCTGCAAACAGATGTGGCAACTTAAACTTTTTTTTTGGTGGGAAGCGTTGTTGTCCTCATGATCCACCAGGTGGCGCTCTAGTTCCACAGAATTCTGCACCACTTAGATCATTTCACCTGCACTTTGCTGCTGCAACAGCCAATGTGTGTAATATTGTTAGTTATTCACAAATATTCAGACAGTCTAAATATATTTGTGCGCATTTGAGCCAGATGTTTCAGGCAAACATCTGCAGTGCACATAAAACTACTAAAGTGATGCTCTAATGCTTTTCTACATCATATCGTACTCACTTCTGTTTGAACGCAGAGAGGTGATGGGAGTACTAATCCTCTGATTGTTTGAGACTGCACCGTTGTATTTTCTTTTAGAAAAAAAAACGACTGAAGTGACAGGTTTCATTTAAAATCATCTTTTAGGTGGTTTACATTTTTGTTGCCAGTTTATTTAATTTAACCCACACATTTTGGTAATAATGTCTCAGTAAGTGAACATGTATGTTTGACCTACTTTCTTTGTCATAACTGAAAACCATGTTACTCTGGTGGATTTTTTCCCTCACCAGTTTAGTAAAATTTGTTTAAAAAAAAGTCTCTACCTCCCAGCTTATGTGGTCAACTCAGTGGGAGTTAGAGTACAACTCCAAAACAAACAGCATCAAGGCCACCAAGAAGTCACTGTGTTGTCCTTCCAAGTGCATTGTGGCCTTCAAACATTGTTTATTAATTAAAACCCAACAGAAGAGGATCACTGGGTGCCCAGTGTGCAACGAGAGCCATCACACAACGCCTATTAAGGCTCCCATTGACATGAAAGTCTTCTCCAGACAACAGCAGCTTTTGAAGAGCAGCCCTCCCTGCCAGCCTCTGTTTGCTCCTCAGCAGGAGTGTGGCAGAGGCTGTGCGTGTTAGAGGGAGAGAGCGAGTGTGTGTGTGTTTGTTTGTGCCTTGTGTCTTTGCCACTGGAGAGGCCAGCTTGCTCCTGGTGCCAGGCACTGGTCCACCAGAATGTCAGCTCCACTGCCAGCGCCAAGTTGCTCGCCTGGCCCTGTCCGCCTGTATGTCTGCCAGGCTGAAGAGTCCCCATCAGGGACACTGCTGTCCCGTTTCCTGCTGGCTCAAAGAAAAGCCTCTTTGACAGCTCTCTTGATCGGCTCGGCACCCGAAGCACTTGGTCTGCTGGTTATGAATTTTATCTACATTGATCACATCAGGAAAAAAAAAGAAAAATCTGTGCATATGCCAGCAAATTATATGGCAGCAGGGGCTACAGCGATACTGTGTCCAGGCTAAACTCTGTATGTTTTTATAAAACCATGAAATAACTCCAACCCTCAATCAGAGAAATAATACACTAATGCAACAATACAGATCAGCACTAATGACAAGTTATTTTTTCAGTCCCACTTGTCCTTTTGTTGTGTTGACAGTCAGAGCACCAATTGACTAAAACAATCCTAACACGAGGTTCACATGAACACTTATTCTGGGTCTTTTGAGCATATCAAAGGGTGGTCTGGCAGATGAAATTACATTAATTATAAGGAAACAAGATCTCTCCATTCATGTTTCTATCCATGTTGCCTGTTCAGTTTGGCCTAAACAGACTAAAGCAGTCCCCAGTCAAAGCCAACTCGCTGGTATGACAATAACTGCAGAATGACCTGCCATCATACCACGGACCTCTAAATAAACAACATGAGTAAGATTTAAAAAATATATATACAATTGATGTAAAAAAATAAAACAATCTTGGTTTATACTGAATTATTTCGTTCTGATAATTTTAAGTTTAAGATGCACAGTTACAATGAAAACTGTTTAGTTTGATCAGAAACAGCCATCTTCTCCAGTAGCCATAACCCTTCATTTCTTACAGGGAAATGACTTAAACTTTGTCTTTTGCAGCGTCATAAATCCAAATGAATAGTTGTGAAAAATGAATGTATAGGCAGAGGCCTCTAAAAATGTGAATTGAATTGAATTGAAAAAAAAAAAAAACAGACCTGGACGAAGCTTCAGACAATATGTAGGGGGAGGTAGAGGCCACAGTTACATACTGGGAAATAAATGAGCAAATAAACCTGACAATTTGCTTTTATTTGTGTTTTTAAATGTTAAGGTTTATGAAGCAAACCAACCTTTTAAATAAAGACTGTGTCATTTTAAAACCATGTAATCCAGCTCACCAAAATCAGGATATGAAATGGGGAAATGTGGCACACATGCAATTTTCGGAAACCCGGCCGAGGTTGTCAAAACATCCACACAAAGTCCACCTTCATGTCTCCCCACCGGGCCCGGCGTCGCGGCGGACAATGTCCTGTGTTCCTCGGCACAAAGTGCTCTCTGTGTCCGCCGGAGCTCCCCCGCTTCCATGGCGGCGACTGGCCGCCTTCAGCTCACTTCATCCGCCGCAGTGTGTGATTAATCACCGTGTTAAACCGTGGAGCTCAGCGTCCCCGAGGCGGACCCGGGACCCCGTGGCAGCGGTGACGCCCCGGGTCAGCATCCGTCGGTAGCAAATGAAAGAGTGGAGAAAAGTCATCATCCGTCACATCTGCTTCACATTAAGCCAGAGGTGAGATGCTGTTACAAGAAGTAGCTGCAGCCTACTTTCCGTGAGGTTTCCTTTTTGGAGACGGAATTGGTGGATGACAGATAGCTAGATTAAGTCAGGAGGTCTCCAGAATGACATAATGTGAACATAAGTTCAACATGAAAAGAAACGCAATGAGCCTCTAAGGGCCCCAAAAAGAAAGTCAGGCCTGCAGCTGATACCTGAGAGACTTTCACGGCATCTGCTTAAAACTGGGCTACTCTCTGCAGTGTTTCAACTCCTGAAATGTGTGGATTTAACTCATTTAAAGGGGAAGTTCGGTATTTTTCAGCCTGTACTTACTTTGTAGCATGATGTACAATCATTTACTCACCCAGACAGTTGTTGCGCAACTTCAACTCCTTCAGTAGATATCTAGATCCACACTACACAGTCTGCTATATTCTATTTTTAAGATCTAGAAAAACTCAAGCACGGACCATGTTGCTATTATCTTAGCAAATAGCAGACTGTCCGACAGTTTTCACAGTACAGAATTCGCCCTTGGTGGCGCATGGTAGTGCAGTCATCACCGTACAGGTATGAGCAAGAGGCTTGAAAGGACCCCGGAATGACAACAACACAGGAAGTACAAGCTGCTAGCAGGTCACGGAGGGAGCGGACTAGCATTTGCTAACAACACATTGATAAAATGAAGGAGTTTTGTGGCAGATAAAGCCTTATTTAGAGGCCGACCAGCACTTGGCCTGAACACTCTCATTATATGGATATGCTGATTGCGTGTGGATCTAAATATCTTCCGAAGGAGTTGAAGTTGTGCCACAACTGTCTGGGTGAGTAAATGATCGTACGTCGTGCTCCAAAATAAGTACAGGTTAAAAAATACCGAACGTCCCCATTGAAGAGGCTGTAGGAATTTCTATCTTTTTTATTTGGCACTGGTGGATCAGTTTGTTCAAAGTATAAAGTAATGATGAGTAATGCACTGCTCTCACCTTTTCTCACAAGCTAAGGCCATATTGTTCACAAATTCAACACAGGGGCTTGGATATTGCCTTATTCTAATATACAGGTATTACATATTTGGACAATTTTAATTGTTTTATCATTATTATCCTCTTAATCCCCCCAAAACCCTAATAACATATTGCAGGACCTCTTTGGGGATCCTGATCCCGAGGTTGGGAATTGCACTCATTCCTTTGGGTTCATTTCATAACTTGAATTCACTGCAGCTTTAGAGTTAAGCTCAGAGGAGATGCAACTGCTCCTAAACGCGCACCATAAAGCAGTGGTAAGCCCACACTTCCTTTGTTTCATGGTTTGCAGGCCGTGATCCCTTCATAACTCCTGGCATTCTAAATCAAAGATAAATAATGAGCTCTCCTATGGAAGCTGTGGGAAGTGGAAGAGTTTGAGACTGATGTAGCATTGCTAAATGTTAAGTGGCTGCTGTTGTGGCTCGGCATGGGGCACAGGAAACACGGATGTGAACCTAACAGCTCTTGGACTGCGGGTTAGATGGAAATGTCAGAGGGATAAAGAGCGCACCTTTTGCACCCAGAAGCCTTTGTGTTTGTGCTTGTTTGTGTATGCGAGTGGTACGGGTTGGGTGTGGGGGCACGCTGTAAATCCACACCAGATAGCCGCTCACACATGCACACACTAACAAATCTATTCCTAGTAGCAGCACACTTTCCAGGAGTTTACATTTAATGGCGCTCCAAGTGATGTGAGCTCACACGTCGGAATCTAGCAGATAAAATCCTCACACGCATACATTTCGAACCCTATTAAAAGCACATAAAACTCACGCTGAATAAAATAAAAGCAATTTCACCAGCCCTCGGGGCGCTTATAACCGGAGGTGTTGCTGATAAACTTTACAGAGCAGCGGAGCGCTGGGAAACACAGTGTCTTCTGTGAAGGCAAACACCCACGGAGGCAGACAACCGACATGTAAAAATCAACCCCGGGGCGAGAAGGTGAATGACCCAACCATGATGCCTGAGCTATTGAATTTACCTCACATAACGTGGCATGAATGAAGCTCTTAAAGGTATCAGTTTTCAGTCAATAAACAAAGAGGGATCAGACGTGTGGTTCAGTGAGAGTTGAACATGTGGGTCCAGTCACCCAATCAGGATACTCTTGTATACATTAAACTCACTGTTCAGCTTAACATCTCAGACCTCGAGCTATAGGCTACCTTAACATCTTGGCGAGCCTTTGGTTCTGGCCGGTAATGCAAAACTAACTTAACAGAACTAAAAACAGCGTCTAACATTCGCGATTTGTGTCCATTTTTGTTTCTGAGGAGTGAAAGCCGTCTGAAAGCCCCCCCCCCCCCCACCCCTGAAAGCCTGATGGCTCCTGCTGCTGGAGTGTCTGAGGCTTTGACGGCGGCTCTGTCATGTGGCGTTGGCGTCCTCCCCCGTGCCAGGCGGCGTGTGTGGTCAACGGGCAGCCGAGGGGGAGCGCGAGGGCTGCGGGTCGGGGGGGCAGAAGCTCCTTTGGATGGAGAGTGTATCTGTTCAGTGTTCGCGCTTTCCTTCCTATTCATCCTGATATTCCTGTCTCAGTCCCTGGCTGACCTTGAATAACTCTTCTGTATATCACGCATGGCATGTGCCGCTTTTATGATTTCCTGCATCCTGCAAAGACATATAAGCCCACCCCTCACTGCCCCCTCTGCTCGCACCTCATCCCTCTCGGCGGCCACGGGGCATATGGTTTTTGCTGGGCAAGAGATAAGAGGGATGTGTCAGGCTGTGGTACCGAACAAACACATCTTTCATTTTCTCCCTTTTTTCTCTGCTGCCGCCGCTCCTCTTCCCGACCCGCGACTCCTCGTGCCTCTCCTCTACGCTCCTTTCCCCTCACTTCTCTCCTCTCCTGATCCCCTCACCTCTTTTCCTCCCCGTGACAGCTGGGTACAATTAAGAGCAAAAAGCCCTTTGTCTTGTCAGGGAGAGAGATTTTGTTATATTTGTGGGTGATGGAAAGGGGAGCGGAGGGAGAGAATGGGCTTCAGATGCTCTCAAGGAGTGAAGACGAAGGGGGGAAACGAGGGGCTGCAGGAGAAGAGACAGATCTCCTCATGCTGAATGAAAGGCCTTCTATCCTCTCTGGTAGGGCGCATTACAGACATGCGCTCCCTCGCTTTATTGAGGGAAAAGTGGTTTCCACCGAACTCTGCTTCCATTTATCTTTGGCTCACTAGCCACACACACACACACACACACACACGCACACACACTTCCTCACACGTTGACATTTGCTCTGCAGATGCACACACATGCACATACTGTACGCATGCTGGACTCGCTTTGATTCCTGATTGCTTTGGTTTCTGCGGTGGCTTGATCAGGTTACTGTTCAAACTCTGTGCCAAGCGGGTGTGTGTGTGTGTGTGTGTGTGTGTGTGTAGCCCGTGAGACTCTGCGCATGCATCTGTGTGGAAGTGTTATGATGGTTTCCCAGTCAGTGGTGGGAATAGCACCATTTCAGCAGCTATTATTAGCCCACTGTTCCACCGGCCCAATTCTTTCCCCCTGCCTCCTGCCTGACACCAGCATTTCATTATTATCTGGCTCCAGAGCAGGAACATCTATGCTCTCACTTCTAGGACAACCCTGCTCTCATTCCAGCACGGCTTTTTATAGGATGTGCTTCTCCTGTATACATTGTGTTAATTAGTCAGTGTGTCAAAGACATGGGGCGTAATAGTTCCCAGAACTAGGTGACACACTTACATAGCCTTTCATTTGTGCGCTCAGACGCTCACACCAGCACGCTGCTGACAGATGCACCCTTGACCGCTGAGCATTTCAAGGACACAGTCTTGACTGCGATCCTCGCAAATCACACTTCAGTCATGTGAGCACAAGCCGCCGCTCCCACATATGAAGACAAATACAGAAATATGTTTTATGGGGGCGTCAGCCAGCCTCACAATGTGTCTTCTATTTTGGATAAGTGCAGCAGGGATGTCCATGGGGTCAAGATGGAGCGTGACCTTTCAGGCTACTGTCCGTTTGACCTGCCAGATGGTTAGAGAGGAATGATAAAAACACGGCCTCTTTAACGTCTGACACCCAAGAGTAGCGTTGGGCCGATACCGATACGAGCATCGGAAATCCTCACCGATCCTGTCGAAAGTAAAGGTATCAGGATCGGTGAGTATTATCTGTCTAAACACCATCCGATACCGTGGATATGGAACCATAATTTACTCTTGCCCTATCTCGCCACACACCGGAAGGAATTCTGCATCACCATTGGTTTTTTTGTTGTTGTTGTTGTTGTTGTTGTTGGTAGCCACAGATACACATCAATGTTGTGCTAACAGTTAGCAATAGCGTTATGTCAGCAATTTGCAACAGCAACATAGTAAACTTTGATCATTTAACATGTGCCACCGGAGGATAGTAAAAAAATATGTCCATAGTATAAATCATTTATTTTAAAGACCTCTTAATACGATAATACTGGTATCGCATCAGTCATAAGTATCGGCAGATGCCCAAACCACAGGTAACAGAATCAGTATCCGTCAGAAAAAATTGGCTTGGGGACATCCCTACTCAAGAAGGTTGGAAATGTTGTGGAAGCACAGATCCTGCAAAAGAAGAAAAAAATCTAAGCATATCATTTTAAGTAAAGGATGAAATGCAAGAACGAATGACCGATGTGTTTGTTTATGTCTGACCGTGTGCATGTTTAGCTCTGCGCGTGGATGTTTTGATTGCATGGGAGTCGTGTGGCTCCGAACAAAAATAAACCGCCAGTGAAAAGCGCCTGCCGCAGGCTGAACTCACGCTGGGGCTCCTCTTTTCTCTTGTGTTTCATTTCTGACCCGAGACCAGTAAGATGTTAGTTTTGCCGTGTTGAAGACGTGTCTCCCGAGCTCTAAAGCCGACCCCGCACAAGAGGACTGTGGTTTTAGGGTACATGTGTGATGAGTCCTTTGTGGTTTTAAACTCCAACTTTGGATCAGTGTGAGTTCAGAAGTTCAGCCTGTAGAGTCCGCGGAACTGTCCTTTATGCTGTCCAGGATGTGGTGAAGTCATGAAGTTTTTGTTAAGATGCCTTCAAACGTTCTGGGTAATTCTATCTCATTTTATAATCCAACCAATGACACATATGCAAACATACATGGAACAAACTTTATATTTGTGTTATTGTGCTGAGACGTATATCATCATACATAGAGGATGTGAACTGTCGGCCAGTTTCCCATAATCATTTCAGCAGCCTTCATTTTTCAAGTGTGAACTGGTAGTAGTAAAAGCAAGAAGGAATCTGCGGGGAGCCATATTTCCTCTTCCTGGTACAGTACCAAGCATTTATTGTTCCAGCGAATGCAGAGGAGGCGGTGATGGTGGTGGCGTTGGGGTTCAGTTAAATCCTGGACCCACTGCTCACGAGGTGCCGCAGCCTCAGGATCTGATGCCGCCTAATGGGCTGAAACTGTTCACTGTAAATGTCACTGGCTGGCTGGGTGGTCATGTTTGTCAGGCCGGGGGTATAAACTCTACTGGCGCTAAAAAGGTTTTGGGACATGTCCAACAATTTTTAAGTTGTCCCTCAAGTTCCTCTGGGAAGGAAGTTAAAAAACATCTTGGAGAGTTTGTCGATTTTTCTGTTATGGCACCCGTTGGCACTGTAGAGGTTTTAAAGATCAGCCAGGTGCCATTTGCTAAGCAAACATACCTTTAAGCTCAACTACGAGGCATTTAAGAGAGATTTAATTTTTTATTGAGTGCCTCTCAAACAGATCTTTAAGTCTCTAAGTCCAGTGTTTATATCCTCTTAATCCTCTTGAGGCTCAGGGAGCTTGTGCCTCTGCCAGCTATCTGCTGCATCCTGGACAGGTCACCATACCAGTAAAAAGGCCCAAGAGGCATTTAAACTCATGGTTATTGTAGCATCCTTGGTTAAGCTCACCTAAAATGCTTGTCTTCGGACTGTGGGAGAAGCCAAAGCAGTGGCTTTTCCCACATTGGGATAATATGACTTTAAGAATATACTTAAAATAAAAGAAAAATAGCGTCAGACAAACAGAATTAAATTATAATAACAACCGTAACATACCGGACAGATATCAGTGTCTCATGTAGGTGAACTGAAGATGACAGTTAAAGTGCTGTGCAGCAAAACGTTTTACAAATATCAAAATCTGGAGCTTCTGCAACACTGAGGACAACTAGATTACTCAGATGATCATTGTGTGTTTT
>JBBDHI010000024.1:14126746-14137376 GCA_037177115.1 Craterocephalus stercusmuscarum
CCCCCCCCCCCCCCCCCCCCCCCCCCCCCCCCCCCCCCCCCCCCTACTCCCTCCTCCCCCTCCCTCCTCCATTTAAACACAACATTCATATATCACTTTTTATGTTGCGGAAGTGTGTGATGGTTTCCTGGAGCTGTAATGGCAATAAAACCATTTGATCCCAAAATGATACGTATCGTTTTCAGACATTCGCCCTATAAAGGCTCAAAGATCCCCAATAAAAAGCGTTAAAGTGTCCTGTCTGGACACTTTCACTGCGCCGTGACCCCCTGGTGTGACCTTTGACCTGCAGAGTGTATGCACAATGGGAAGCAATGAAACACCAGGGAATTGGTAAAGAAATAGAACTCCCTAAGGTCTACGATTTTATGGGCTGGGGAGAGAAATAGAGAAGTAGGAGAAAAAAGAAAAAACAACAGGGAAGGCAAACGGAAGAGAGGAAAAGAAAGTGGGAGCAGAGGTGCTGCTGGTTATGAAAATAGTGTAATGAACACCTCTGTGTTCTTATTCACTCGCAGAGTGGCCTAATTTCCCACTGCTTGGGCAAAACACCCGAGACCAGATCCCCAAAGTAATTATAAAACTTAATTACAATTCCAGGGGGGACTGATATGACAATGAGCTCCCATGTTTCTGTGCAATCAGGCGAGGAGCAGCACAGACGTGAAGGGAAGAATCTCGCCGAGACACCTGAGGACGTCATGACAGCTGATGGAGTTGAACATGTGATGAAAGCATCCCGCCACCTGTGACGGTAGTAACAGTGACTCACACTTTTGTCTGCTCTGAGACAGACTCGGTGCCACCTCCAGACAAACGTCTGCTTGTCTGCGGCAGAGCAGAATCAAGACTACGGTGTAGATTTCCGCCTGTCTGACTGACGGACTGAGATTCTTATGATGTCAAATCCACTGGAGTCGGAAATACAAAAAAAACACGCAGACCGATCTGCAGTCAACAAGCCATTAATCCTGCCTGGCAAACACACAGATGTGCAGCGAACAACACAATCCAATCACATCTCTGAGCCACGGAATTCGGTCAGATGCCATAACAATATATGACATCAAAGCCTGTGCTGTTGTAAGCTCAGTGGGGTTGAATAACCTCTCAGATTAGTGCTGTAAGTCATGGCACCCACCGCTGCTCACAGACCAGACGTCATAAATGTCCCCAGACGCTTAGAGCCGGTGTTGGGCTTGGCCTTTCTGACCCCTGACTGGTTCGATTTTTAGTCCTCTGGCTGCTGAGGTTAGGCTTTGTTTGTGTCACTTGGAGTGTTTAAAGAGCGCAAGCTCTTTGTTTTTAGATGATGATTTCTGACTGCAGGATCCAGAGAGGAGTGTGAATAGGAGCAGCTGTCTGGGGCAAGGTTGGGTGTGTGCGCGCCCTTGAGTTACCCTTATCTAGAAGTCCCTGGACCTTAAACAACAGACATGCCCTTGAATGTAACTAATCTAAGACAATGGGAGTAAGCCATTAAGAGTTCTGCATTTTTATCCTGCATGATTATTGATGCATGTTAATATTGGCTCAGCTGACGAGTCCTAATGACTCAGACAAACATGGAGCTAATCCCAGGTAATTAAAGGCTCCTTGAGTCATGTCTGCATATAGTTTTAGCGGCTCAGCTTTGACTTATGTAATGAATCATGAAATTGAACGGCTTTGAAAAGAGAAAATATTCCTCGCATTCAAGTTCGGATAGATTTTTCTCTTTGTTTTTGACTCTGCGAACACAGATTTGGTAGTGAAATAAAGTCACACTTTTCCAAAGTATTCAGCCACAAACTTCACTGTTTATTGCAGCAGTAATCTCACATCTGGAGATCCACCAAGTTCCAATTACTTGACTAAGTTTGCCACAAGGCCTGTTTGATGAAAATCTCTTCATTTCCCTCTCTCTTTTCTTTCCATGTGCTTGAGGACAGACAAACCAAAAAGAACATGTGTTCATGCAAATGCTTGCACAGATCAGTGCTGCTCCCTCTGTCCCTCTTAAAACCTGCCTCCTTCTACTCTGACATAACGTCTTTGCTTGTCCTCCACGAACAACAGGTGTGGGTTTTAGCTGAAGACCACCCTACGGGGAAAACATACACTGATAGCAAATATGTAGAGGCGAACGCGGACACAAAAGGAGGCTTAGAATGAAGTACAGGCCATCAAGCGGAGTGGCTGAATGAAGCAGGTTGGGATGAAAGAAGTGCTTTTGACATCATCGGGCTGCTGAGCCTCTGCTGGCAGCCTCACGCGTGCTTTGTGCCAACGGGGCAGATGCTGAGTCCCGGCCACCTGATTCTGAAGGAAAAGTCTGAAAAGCAAGCAGAGGGGAAGAGAAAGGGATAAAGAGGAGAGACGACAATAAAGAATGAAGGGGGGGGTGACAAAAAGCGACGGTGTTAAGACAAGACATGTGAAAAGACATCAAGAAAATAAGTGTTTTGTGCTGTTTTATCTCAGTGCTTACGTTTTCCTCTACCACTCGATCATACACACACAGACTCACAAATTGCCTTACATTAGCATAATCCTACCCATGAGCATTGGAGTCATGGTTATGCTCCCTGGAAGGTTGTGACTTATTCAGGGTGCATCTAATCATATTACAGTCAGCTATAAGCTGATGTTGTTGGCACGCTGCCGCTGATATGCATGTTACACCCTGACCAGCCCTAAGCAGTAGGCTGCACTGAAATGGTGCTTGTAGTTGTGTGTTGTCTTTTTGTTTGTTGTTCTGATTTATTTACCAGCTACTGAGGCAGTCGTGATGTTTTCCTCTCTTCTTGCACACCAAGAGACGCTTGTTCATGGAAAGTCTGTTTTCTAGCAAAATATTCAAGGTTGCTCGTTGCAAAACATGTAATTCCTAAGAATCTCAATAAAACTCAGCCAATCTGCTGTTGATTGCAAAATTTTTTCCAGTTTTTGCTGCTGTGGTTGAGTCCGCAAGAACACAGGAAGAGCTTCCTTGACCCTCCTTGTGTGAATTCCAGGTTTTGTTCCCGTTTCTATTTGGTTTTTTTTTTATCACCTTTTGTCCCAAGTCTGTGGTAAAGGTTTGCAATTTAAGCCATGTACTATTCACTAAGACCTCTGTTAGGCGAACCCTCTTACCACGTTTTGAATGTGTTGGCAGATTTAACTAAGCATCCTGGTCACATTTTCATAAATGCCCCAATGGCAATCTGCATTTCTGTATTGTCGCACAAGCCTGACCTCCATACAGTCACATATACAGCAACACTAAAGAACGGGACAAAAATCCACAATCTTATGTCATGGACAGTATTAATTTAGCATGTTATCTTCTTTTCAGTGGAGTTCTACAAATTGCACTATTAAATAAATTCAATTAAATGGGCCACCACTGAGTAGCAAGCATATCTCTGTGTTACATGTACACAGTGGACAGTAATGAGGCCGCTGATGAGATAATGATCTCATTAAATGTGGAATATAACATCACTTCAGACTTGACATCAGCTGGGATTGTCACTGTAAGTGCAACAAAACCCTGGTGAGTCATAACCCATAAAAATGTGCTCATTTTTCCCACCTGTTCAGCAACGTTAAGCACGAAGAAAAGCTGTTTGAAGAACTGCTTTCATCCACCGCCGGTATGTCTGCCACAACCGAGTCGTTCTTGTGAAGCAAATTTTTCATTCGGCTCAGGCCTCATACAATTTAGGCTTTTTTAGTTGATGCAATCCATAATATTAATTATGATGCAAACACCGTGGAAGTAATGTGATTTTCTCTGTTACCTTGTGAATGAGGCAATGAGGAGCTCTGATGTGATTCTGGATGGGATCTGCACATTTCATAGTATGAAGATATGCTTTGTGTCAATCCCAGGAAGAGTAGCTGCAGTTTTGGTGCTGCTAACATGGATCCAAGTAAGATAAAAAAACACAAAAAACCCTCACAATTAAAACCTTTTTCTAACTCATTTTCATAGTATAGGTCATTATACAGTTTTGTGAAGACTGAGACCTTGTTCAAGAAAAAGTGCAAATAATGTCCATAAAAATGCACATTCTTTGTAAAGATATTTACAAACTCCTGTGTTTTCATCTGGGTGGACTATTGAGAGGGTTTTGACTTACCATGTCAAATGATTTACCACTATCTCCTTGATTTGACATCAGAATATGAGTTTCTCGTCCTCTATTTGTGGACATGAAAAAGTGGAAATGTAGTATTAGGGAGTCTTTGTTTTTACTTTGCTGGACTATGGACGTTCACTGCCACATAATCCAACACAGAACCAACCACCTCTGGACCTCAGGGACAATTGTTGCTGCAGACTTTTCTCTAATTTCTCTGAATGAGCTCCCTCCGCCTCACATGGATTACATTGGATATAATATGAGGTTTCTTGAATCTCGTGCAAATAAGCACATTACCGATAGAGATATTATGCATATTTGGATATGACATTTTAAATAAATCAATTGCAGACGTTTCACCAAGGTAATTAAAATACATCCTGCTCATTTGTTGATCAAATTAACAGACTTATGGAGCCTTTCATGTCTTGAATACCATGCCTGAAATGACTTTACTAAGACTCAACAAGAAAGATTAATTAAGCTCACATGTTCTGTGGATTTGAGTGACTTTTTCACAAAGCCCGGGCTGCTGTACTGCTTGTTGAAGGCCGACCAATATGTTCGCCAAATAAACTCTTCCTGGGATAAACATTTGTGAAAGAAAAAAAAATGATTAACACATGCTCATCCTCAGGAATAGCTATGGTAGGCTTATTACACAAGTGATACACAGATTACAGAGCAACTGAAATTAGAGGCAGTCGAATAAACTACAAACAAATCTTTTAATCACATTTAAAGAGCAAAAGGGGAAGGCCTGTGTTGATTTAGCAGCACATAGAGATCCCCTTGTTTGCTGCTCCTCAAGTGAAGTGGAACATGCTAGTTAAACTCTATCAGATGCCCTGAGTGTTTTATAATGTTCGGCATAAGGCAATCATCTGTTTTTGTACCCCACACAGTTGCATGGGCACGCATGCGTGCACACAATAGTATTGATATTACTGCTCAACCTACACATCCTCTTTGATGGGCTCCACACGTCCTGTGCGTGTTCGTCTGAGGGTGGAACTCAGGATGACGCTTTCTGGAAGTCACAAAGACTCTTGGTGTGACTGTGGCTTTGCAACGCAGAAGCCAGGATGATTCAGTGCTCCGTCACCACACACACAAGATATCAATCATCAGCACCTGACACAGATGAAGAATCTGTGCGCAGGAAGCGCGCTGTATCGCTAACGGATGTAGCGTTTATCTTCGCCCCACATCCAGCAAGCATGTGTGTTGGGCTACCGTTACCAAGTCTCGGTCCCACATCTCGTCTTTCAGGACATCGCAGCACCATATGAGCTTGACTGACAGGCGGTCTGTTTGTTTTCCTCTTCAAGACTGAGTCCATTTCCTGTGCTCCCTTTGTTTTAGAGCTAATATAAAAAAAGATCTCCCTTTTAAACACTGTTTACATTGTGTGAGCGCTTTGAGGGAAAGCACAAAGCCGCCACACAGTGGGTGGATTATAAACTTGGACCAAGTTTCAAACAGACTGAATTTATAAACAAAGAATTCCCCCCACACTCAGCTCACGGGTCCCAGCCTGCTAGCATATTATTGTGGATCAAACACAGACGAGGCCGATCTCTGTACTTTGATGCACTTGTGGGTGCCTGCAGTGGGTTTGCACCTACTTGTGTTTTATGCCACCAAAGAGGCATAATAACAGTTTTAATCATTCATTTCTACCTGGTGATATTCATTGATTAGCTATAACTATCGGCATGAGCGCATCTTCAGCAGCACCTAGGTTGGGGTTGGGGGGTCGGGGTGTCTCTGGTTGCCATGTTGTACTGAGGCACGCGAGGGGGGACGACCTGGGATCTCAATGTCCTATCGAAGGACTAAAGTGCCTGAATACCCATTATGTGCCAGCTGTTCAGAATGTGGAGTAATTGCACTGTTGGCGAGGGGCCATGCGGGGCCCTGCGCTGTGGCTTTCCCCCTCCCACCCATCCCGGGCACCCTGCCAAGCCCTCCCGCATGCTGCCTCCCTGACCCATCCCATCACTACCACCAAGCAGTACTCCACCTCATACCCCAGCCCACCCCTAAGCCTCACTCCCGAGCCACATCACCCCCCAAATCTCTTCCACCCATTACCGCCAGCCCTCTGTTTCACATTCCGAGGGGGACACTGGTTAAATCTAATCCCATAATAAGACACTCAGCTGTCCAGGAAAAGAAAGAGAACTTTCCTCTGGTATATTCTAGACTTCCTTTTTTCTTTGTCCCCTCCTTTATTTTCACCCCGAGCTGAAGGCAAGATGAAACTTTCGGCCTCCTCTGCCAGTTGTTGTCTTTTTGGGGATTTGGATCATCCTTGTTGCCTTTCTGTTGTTCTCTCATTAATCTACTTTTTTTCTAATTAATCAAAGTTTTTTTCTGTTTGAAGAGGGAAAATTGTTTATGTGTTATATGTTTGTACCCTTTAGTGAACTGAATAAGCCAGTTTTCCATATACACTAGAGTGGGGAATAAAGTATTTCATGAAAATGGTCCCATGATAGACAACAGTCTAAACAATTAAATGAGTTTAATGCTGCAAAAGGAATTTCATTCTGTGGAAACACAGTGATTCTGGTCTGTGTAATGTTGATCCGTCACATTTTCTGGGGTAAAAAGAAAATCTGAGTGAGATTTATTTCATTGTGGGTTAACAAATGACTGTTACTTTACACTCTTCAGTTGAGTAAGTTTGACCACAAGAAAGCGCGGTGCAGGAAGGAGTGATCGACATCGAGTTCCACTTTAAAAAAAAATTCAACATTCATAGAGCGGCAAAACCATCAGTATCACCAACTGATCCGAACCGTGAGGATTTGGTCTGTGGATGCATCTTTTCATCTTTTTCTGAGTTTGTTTTTTTTTCTTTCTTTTTTTATCCTAAGAAACAGTTTTTCCCTGGGAAACAATCCAGCTGAGATCACATTATATTATGCAAGATCACTTGATTTACCATCTGGTAGCCGACAAACCCACCGTTGCATTGACTGCTTTAATTCGCTTGGGTGGGAAAATGAAATTGAAACTTCGGACATTTGAATGAACCATTTCTAATTTCCCCAACGCTTTTCTTTGTGATGAAGATCATCAGTCGTTTTGCTTTTTAGTTTTCTTATGGAAAATTGTGGATTTTTTTCCCCTTGATTCCTGAAAATAAAATACTCAATGAAAGAATGATTAATTAATCAGATTGTGAAGGCTCCTTGCACAGTAGCTGTCATCTACAGTATAGAAACCCGACTTGGCATGTGGTGCACTCTATAGCTTCTGCAGCGCATGCCTTATTTCAACAACAATGAAAAAAAATCATGTGTTTAAATTCCTGTGTGCAGTAACAGTCATCTGAATGAGTAGATAAGGTCATACAGCAGTTATTAATTTAAGTGATTACAATGATTAGATTATGTTCTTCATGCAAACTTGGTGAGAATTAAATCATAATCCTGGGCTAATAGTATTATTGTGCATTGATACTAATTACTGAATTTTGATGTGTAATGATAGAAGGAGAGCTGAGAGACTGTTCACTTCCAGTCAGGTGCTGACTGATGATCTGGCTTTCTCCTCTCTGAATGGTATTCTTGTCACAGAAACGTCTCTGTTTGTAGTTATTAGGTCACTGGGTGAAGAGCGGGGTAGTTTTGGGACTGAAGAGTGTGTGAATCCACTAAGCTGTGTTATCAGGTTTAGGAGCCTGGGAAACTGGAACAAACAGATACACAGAAGACAGATAAAGACAAGGGGTACAGAAAGGGAGAGAAAAATGTGCCCAGAAGAGATTTCCTTGCCTCAAACTCATATTCTTTTGTTTTTCTAGGAAGGATAAAAAAGAAATAATAGCTTTCTGTAAAGCTTTAAGCTCTAAAACACAACACATACATTACTTTATTGACCAAATAATGCCATTACATCACAATTTGACCAAATATCTTCTCCTGTGCTGCTGAGGTTATCCGCCTCTTTCTCTCCCTCTGCTGTTGTGTTTGCACTGCCTGCTTATTCTGCAGAAACCCAGGATGACTTAAGGCTGGGGGAGGGTGATGTTGCGTGTGGTCATTGTGAGGGAAAATCCAAAACAACAGATGGACAGTGTAGTGTCTGTAACCCAGATTCTATCTCTCTAATCCTGCCCTCACTACAAGAATGTCCACATTGCATGCTGGAGCTAGCTCGCCAAATGTCCATTTGGATTTGAACCTGGCTGAGCCGGGGATAACAAGGTGGATAATTGGGTGTTGTCTCACACGGGGTTACCACTTGGACGATTACCAGAGGAAAACCCTTAAGTTGGACTTGCAGATTACTGTGTGATCTTATTTTGATGCCGACTACTTTGCCTGTTTTTACAAACCTCTGTGTTGATGAAGACTATTGCTTGGCTGTGTGCTGTTGTTGGGAAGAGCTACAAATCTTGCACTATGTGGCAGTGGCATTAAATTGCATGGCTCTTTTGAGGTGGGCTGCTGATGTTGGGGGGACGGTGCAGGATGAAGGATCTAGTCAGCTGTCTCAGGGCTGCATCAGTCAGCTGATTTAGTGTATAGGGGGAGGGGGTCACAACAGTCAGCTGATGGGGTTAGGAGTGGGTGGAGGGCTGGCTGCTGGTGTCTAAACCGAATCAGTCAGCTCCCATAACATTGTTATTCAACCTCACAAACCAGGTCATTGGATTACTAAACCAATCCTTTTCATGCTTACTCCCCACGTCCCCATGACGGCTACTTAGACCTCTACTTAACAGCCACTCATTTTATCCTAATTTTAATGCATTTTAAACAGCTCCCCACCTTTTTACTCAATGGTGCCCTGTTTTAAAGTTTGCCCGTTTGCGTCCATCTCCTCAGTCTCAGCTGTCTCTCTGCTCCCCTATTACGTTTCATTTTATTCTCCAGCTTTTTTTTTTTTTTGTTGCCTCCAACCCCTTCCTCCTCCCCACAGCCACCGCAATTAGGCACCCTCGTTGTCAGGGGTTAAAAAGGGCATGTCAGGGCTTTCTGGGTCAGGTCAGAGGTCTTGCTGTGTACAGGGGATTGCTCTGTAAATAAGTTGATGAGGAATCCCTAATTACATGCCTCTAATCTGTTTCAGGGTGCCTGTCTCCAACTTAGCTGCCACACCACATGCCTTGAAGTCAGGAGAGACTGAGCAGGAGAACAAGTGCAAGAGTTTCATAAGCTTAGGATGATTTGAAGGTTGGGGTTTATAACATAAGTTAGAACACAAAACTGTACTGAAATTTTGCAGCGTATACTGGGTGATGGGCTTGTTCTGCGCAACCTTATCCGACCTGAGTTATTCGTTTGTATTTGATGGCATGCATGTGTTAACATTTAATTAACACTTGCCAAACAGATTAGCGTCACCATGGGTTGCTGAGTTACCTGGTCGATTCCCTTTCAGTGGCCTAATTATATTATTAGTGTTAGCTCACAATCAACAGTGTTATTGCCCTTGGTAATGAGTCTCTCTCAGCGTCATAGCAACCTAGTATTTATCCTTCTTGACAGTCAATGATGACTGGTCAGCGCTTCTGTTGATTCAAACTGGAATCGATACAGTGCCGAGGCTGACATTGCAGAACAGAAGCTGGTAAAGGTTCAATGAATTTGTAATGGGATCAGAACCTGTTGTTGTTGGAGCCTTCAAGGTTATAGCTCTTGATGGTGTGAACTGATTAAATTGGGAGATTTCTGGCATACCGTCTGGAAATAGAACTCAAGATTTTGTATGTGAAATTTTAAAGATTGTACATTTTCAAACATTTTAAGGCGATGTGCTTGTTAAAAAAAGAAGCAACAAAAGCTTAACAGACGTGTCGATGCGTTATAAACTTAATTGTCTCGGTCAGTTATTGATGTCTTGAAGCTTCATTGCAGGGTTTGATGTATGTTTAGATCAATAAAAAGGAAAGCGAAAAAAAGCCAAACCTTGTCCAATATTGCGCCCTTGACGAAAGTAAAGAGACACTGATAAGTTCATAGCTTTGGAATTGAGCCATGACAAAGGTCATGGGCAAATGAAATAGTGGCTAGGCAGAAAGAACAGCTGAATCAGTGGGGGTTTCAGCCAGCAGGGTGAAAGGTCAAGGATCAAGGCCTTGTCCACCATCTCTTCCATCTACAGACAGCCATAAACCATGTACTTCAATGGCAGGGTCCCAGTGGTGACCTAGTATGGCAATGACCAGCAAAAACATGGTGTGATAGGAGTGAGAGGCAGTCGCTGTCTGTCAGCTTTCTTTTTTTTCTTTGACTGTTTAAGCCTATAAAGCCAAACATATCAAGTTCGATACAGTTTTTGAGAAATTTTGCATCACTTCATGGTAAAAAAAAAACCCTCAAAATCCTGTTGTAGACAATCTGATACTCACCTTCTGCCCCATAATGGATACCAGGAAGTAGAAGAGTACCCTATAATAATTTTGACATTAGAGATGGTAGTACATGCAAATGTATTACCATATCTTATGTCAAACTTATTATAGGGTACTCTTCTCCTTCCTTGTATCCCTTCTGGGG
>JBBDHI010000024.1:14140784-14152943 GCA_037177115.1 Craterocephalus stercusmuscarum
AAAAAAAAAAACAAACTAATGCATATACACAAATCTCAACAACACACCTAAAGTATACGCCTGTGGTTGTGTCCATCAGATACTTCTCTTTGTCACTTTGATTTTCCCCAAATCCTTCTTCCATCCCCCCTATTAACCCCATGTCACCTCACCCCTCCCTGCACTTCCCCATGGTTAAACCGGTGTTATCAGTGGGCTCATTAGGACAGCATCAGTGTCAGAGATAGACACAGAGATATGGCTCCACAGCTGGATCAGGGAAGTTAGAGAAGACCTCAAGCTGTTTTTTTTCTTCTTCTTTGCAGCCTGTCAGTCTCTTCGTGCCATTGTTTAGTGATGCCAGAGTTCTAACACCACAAGTCAGAGGTCACATGTCCACAGGAGCTGTTCCGCTCCCTCTCCACAGTGCACTGTCACTGTGATTCACCAATCACACAGGTCGCTGTCACTCGGCCCCGACACAGCTGTCACTCACAAGCTTGTGAATATGCACAGCTATGCTTGTGGGCAGACAATACTTTTATCGCCAGCAGCTCCACACGTGCACTTACCTGTTTGGAAATGAGCTTATGACACACATTCAACAGCGTCAGTCTAGCACCACTTTTTTGCTAGTTCCCTGCTTGGTTTTGTGGTTTCAACACCGTGAGTCTCTACTTACAGCTTATAAACAAAACTGGTGATGAAGTAGCATCAGTTCATGCTGGGCTTGAGGCAGAGATGGTACTGACTGAGGCACTCTGGGATTAGTAGGGACTATTGTTCAGTAAGCAGTGTTTCAGAGCAATGACGAGGGCCGACACGCAAACTTTCTGTATGCAGTTGCTTCACAATTTTATTCAGTTTTGGGTCTAAGAAAAGCTGGAATGTTCTTTAAATCTGAAAAAAAAGAAAACTATCTTGAGCCTGTATTTCATTCACACCAGGAGATAAATAGGAACATAACAAACTGAGAAATATTTGCAGTTCTTTGCACAAAATGAGCCCAGGTCGAATGTGATACTTGCAGGTCTCCGAATTTGGCATGAGGCTTGGTTTCCATGGTGCAGCATCACAGTGTGAAGACGTCTGGGCATCCAGGGTATGAGGTCCTGGAATTCAGCCCCATTCTTGCCTGATGTAGGTTTCTAGCTGCTAAAAGAGATGGTGGTCATCTTTATATTTTTTTGTTCTTTATTGGTGAGCTGGCCAGTTCTGAAGCCATGCTGTTGTTATTGCTGCTGTTTGTGGTTTAGTATTCTCCTGCTAAAATACACAAGCCCTTCTGGGAAATAGATATTGTATGGAGGGGAGCATGAATCTTTGTATACTTTTTTGCATTTATAGTTTCTTCCAAAACATACAAGCTGCCCATACAGTATGCTTCCCCATATCATCAGAGATGCAGGCTTTTGAACTGAATATGATAACACACTGGAAGGCCTCGGTCCTCTTTAGGCTGGAGGACAAGACGTCTGATTACTAACAAAAATGTCAAATTTGGGCTCATCTTGTTTACCGACAGCGGTTGGGCCCATGCAGTTATGTCATCTGAACATCATGGGGCATCCAATAAAGGCCTATTGCCTTTATATCTCCAGTTCGATGATGTTATGCACTGATGATGAGAGTTATGAAGTCTTTGAAGTTTGATGTTGAGCGACATTCTTTTTTAAAGTTTCCACAAATATTTATATGCTCTCTTTTGGATTGGAGAGCTTCTGCAACCCACCTTTACTTCTGCCACATTTTGACACTCTAGGACATCCCTTTTATAGCTAATAATGCTACAAAACTTGTTTCAATTACCTTTACTCCCTATGTTCTCCCGGTTAAATCTATTTTAACTTTTTCAACCATCTGTAGCCCCATGTCAACTGTTTGGCCTGTAGCAAGCATCACATTTGACAAGAGCTCCTTTTGTGTACAAAATTCCAAAATTTCTCAGTTTAGACTTCTGTTATATTATGTCATGTATGTCATGATGGGAATTAACTTATCTGATTTCAAGTCTTAGTTTTCATTTTATTCAGATTTAAAGAAGTTCTCAACTTTTCTGGAATTCAGGTTGTAGGCCTACACCCAAGATAACTCTTTATATGTTCATACTGTATATGATGAGTAGCTACTGCATGTCAGTTTTGTGTTAAGGATGATTAAACAATTATACTGGTAAGGCACATATAACAGATTTTTCCTAAGTTCAATTACAGTTTGTGTGTTTTATTGTCTTCTGACAAATGAATATAACCTGTAACATCAAATTTAAAGATAAATGAATCATAGCTGATATACAACCATTCAGGTGAATTCACCAGGATCGTGGTTCAAACTGCCCTCAAAAGCATCAAGCAGCTACTGAGGTACGTTTTCCGACTTGCATCTTTTCCATGTGAAACAGATGAGCATCGCGTTCACCGATAAAAACTTTGCGACCTTGGCCCTGTGACCCAGATAGCACCACTTAGGAAACCACAGTCCACATTCCCATCGCAAGCAAATGGCAACCTCTCCAAATCATTAACGCACAAATGGACTGTGTTTGTGTCGGCCTGTGTGTGTCGAAACATGTTGTTGGTTGTGTACTTCAATCTGTGACAGACGCAAAAAGCTGAGACCCGCTTAAAGTTTACAGGCTTAAGATTAGCAGTACGTGATACTTGTAGTTATGCAAAACGGTTCTTAGCTCAGCCTGCCGTACTCTGTGTGGGTGCAGTGTATACTCAGGTACTTAAGAACACAACGGATGTTTAAACGGGTGTTTATTTGTTTAAAAGGATTTCATTTACAAAGGTGCCGTAAGTTTTATGATGCAATAAGTCTCGTTTGATGTGCTTTGTGTGGCTTTGTGTGTGTGTGTGGGTGTTTGCAATCTCTATCTGAGCGTTTATATCTAATAAAAAAATCCGTACAAAAGGATCTGTCCCAAGTGTCGGATTGTGATTTGTCTCCTTTGCCCCATGGGGCGCAGAGCGGCTGTTCAGTAAAAAGAAGGAAAAGAAAATAGAGCAGATGATGAGATGAAAAGCAAGTAAAAGCCTGATTCAATGGTATCAGGTGTTCAGGTGTGCATATGCAGAGATCAGAGGTGAGAAACTGCCAGTGTGTGTGTTTGATTGTGAGAGGGTCTCCTCATCATTGCAAAGGTGATTGGCTTCACCCCTGTCAGGTGACAGTCGCCCTTAGCAACATCATACATCTGGGTGAAGAGGTTGGGTTTGATAGGCTGCTCATGCCCGTAGGCGACAGGTGAGGTGAAGATCAGAGGACAGTCGCCGGGGGTCTTATGCAGGGCAAAAGAAAGGATTCAGTGACACAAAGCATCAAAACAGCCCCAAACACATAAACACACAGCTTAAAAGGAATGCTGCAGAAACACTTGAGTTGGCCGTGTTAACCAAGGCAAATCATCATTAAACAATAATTCGACTGAACCTATTATGTATATGCAGAAAAAAATCCTGCCACAAATGTAAAGGTAAGAAGTCAGAGGTGTGCGATATGATCGAGAAGACCTTCATAAAACAAATGAACAAACCAGGGTCAATCAAGTAATCTGGATTTATTACACTTCCCTTTTCTTTAACCGTTTTCTCTCTTCCACATACCACAGAGAGGGAGAAGCAGGGAGCGGTGGTGTTGACCTGATTATGAGAATGAATGAATAACTTCCTGCTGCTGGTTGAGAGAGTGGGTGTGTAAGTGTATATGTTATCTAGCCCGGGTGTTTTATCAGGATCAAACAAGAGCCCGGGCATTAGCTGCTGAGAACTCGGCTCTTTTATCAGGTGGGGGATAATAATTCTATTAACAGAGAAGCAGGAACAGCGCTGGTTGGTCGTTGAAGGAGCAACTGCTAAGGTGGGATGGGAATTCACCTTAAAAAATCTCAGCAACGGCCACAAGCTGAACTCTCTTCTCTGCTTGCTCAATAGCACTTTGGCTGTCATCACTGGTAGAAAAACCCTTTCAATCATAGCTTTCCCAGCATTTTTCTTTTTCCATTAACTTGCCACTTAATTGTTTTTTTTTTACATTCTGTAATTGTATTGCAGAGTTAAAAACAAACGTATTGATCAAAGTTGACATGTTTGATTTGTTTGGATGATAAATGCATTCGTGGTTGCTCTTTGGCTATTTGTACGAAAAAGGTCCCAAATACTAAGTTGAGGATAGTTATTAGATATTAGGTGAGCTGTAGGTCGAGCCCTTTTTAACTCATATCTCGCTACATTTTTGCAATAATCTATGGAAACGGATCCTCTTTGCTGCATACTTGCTCAGACAGATTAAACTCTTCCTTTATCAGGCAGTTAATTAGATTTATGGGTGCGTAAAGGCAGAAGTTTCATCTCTCCTCTCACAGATCCGATAGTCTCCTGCGTTCCTAGGTTTCAGGGGACTTCCGATCTCAGACGAGGGTGGCCCCTCTCTAGACCTAAATTGGCTCAGAGATCATCCAGAGACAGACACAGAGCAGGTATGGATTAACATAATCCACCTAAATCAACTCTCTGGATGACAGCCAGACGCTGTGCACTGTGGCCGTACTTTCATCCCTCATTTCCACTCCTACGAGAAAACCTTAGACATGATAATTACATATCTGCCTTCTCACTTATAAATCGTGTCGTAAATCATGTCTGTCTCCTAATAGGTGAACATACCTGCGCACACCTGAACACCTCTTACCACCTTGGGCAAGCTCAGTATGCAGACACTCACCCAGCAATTAGGTAATATTGCCCCATTTTGGGATGGATTGTGCAGACTGAGTATGAAGATGTACCCCGGGTGTGTATTTTTACAGCATATTAAATCACTGCCACCCCCCCACCCACCCTGACAGTGTCTTTGAACTGCCAGGAAGCAGGCATTTTCTTACCAGATATATGGATTTCTTTGCCCAGCCCCCTTAATTTTAGTCTAATACAATACAGAGTGAGGGATCAGGGAAGGGGGGTGTGAGGAGCAGTGCTCTAGCTGTTTGATGTGTTCTTAGCCTTTTCAAAGTAAAATAACCTTCCAGCTTTGATGTGTTACCTCAAAACAATTCCCCTCTCTTGGTTCCCTTGTGGGAGGCAATGGGTGATCATGTGTCTGCACATGCTCGCTTTCTGGCCATGCACATGCCATGGATGAGGATAATGGTGTGTGTCTCCATGCATGTGTGAAGGTATGCGTGGACATGCAGTGACTGAGCTTGCACTGCTCAGCAATGTCTGTACAACAGGGATTCGACAGGCTTTAAGGGGGTTTAACCGCCCTGGGAGTTTGAGTGAGCAAGAGGAAATACCCTTAACAAGCAGAGTCAAAGTGTGATTAGCATCCTTTTTTTCCCCCCCTTTAAATTTGTTAGTGTGCGCTAGTCTGTTCTGGTGACTCACATCCCTCAAGTAATGACACATTATCCCCCAACACACAGAGTAAGCTCCTGCTACTTTACAGCCATGATCAAAAGCAGAAGTCTTATGTTTTGTTTCATCATTCTTTGCCACAAACACAGGGGCCAATCCTTACTTTTATGAGACGCCCTGAGCTTCAAATCCGAGTTATTGCTTTTAGAAAAAAATCCTGTAGAGCAGGCCTGATGCTTCCAGTTAGGTCCAAATTCCCAACGTCCCCAATCAGGCTTCAAACGGCAAAAACTTGGACGTTCATGACAAACTGTCAACCTCAGGTCCGGTAGCTTTGTTTACGATGAACTTCTAACCCTAAACCAGTCGCGCAGGCCTAACGAAGGTTCCGCCGGTTTGGGCCGGCGGTAATATGGCTCCCTCCCCAGCTGGACACTAACGAGACGCACACTGACCTCTGCAGTGGCTCAAATTAGATGTAAATTGTGCCTGATTTTTACGGGGGTCCCTAACGCGATCCAGATCCCCCCGCCATCGAGGCCAGCGGGTCAACGCCGTGAGAACGTCTCGCTCCCTAACGACATTTGGAGTGGTCGATGAGAGGGGTCATGGGTAATGGTGACCTCACTGGCCTACACTTCACTTCCTTCTAATTAGAGCGCTGGGCCAGATCAAAGGAGCCAACTGCATCGCAGCGGGAGGGCTACCGAAGGAGGAGGGAGGGCAGTAAAGACGAAGAGGAGGAGGAGGAAGAAGACAAGAGGGCGGGAGGAGGGTGAGGTAGAAGTCTTTTTTTTTTAAGTAATGGGGTGCAGTGAGGATGGAGGAGAATTTGAGTTGTTTCCCCCCTTTTTTTTCATTAGTTCTTGAGGTCAGTGGGGCTCTCAACCTGTGTGCAGAAGTATGGTCTCTCTTCTATAGGTGCCCTAAAGAGGAGAAACCAATAAGAGGTGGTGGGGGGAGAAATGTATTTATGTGAGAGGAGGTATAGAGAGAGGAAAGTGGGGGTGAGGGTTAAGCACAGGAGAGAATAAACTATTATTATTCAGGAGAGCCATACACCCCGGTGCTGTCGGCTGGCCTGCTCTGTGTCTGGCCACAGCTGTGGAGACGGACCCAGACACACAGGAAGTGGAGAATTTAGCACTTCCTCACCCGTGGACGTGTGTGGCTGAAGTCTCAGTCCACTTAGTCTGAGCATATGTTGAGATGCAAACAAAACACACACACACACATCAAGAGTATTAACTGCATGCAGAAAATGAAGACACAATAACAAGCGCCGAATTACATCTGTTTCCATGGTAACTAACAAGCACATGGGATGATTTAGAATATTTAATTGAAGCATCCACTTAGGGGCATTTAGTTCTTGGAGGATAAAAGCGTAAAGGTGAAGGAGGAAGTGGTCATTGCAAAGGTTAGAGGAAATGTAGGTGGGCGTGTTTTTTAATTAGATTTTCAGTCAGAGTGAAACAGAATTGAAATAAATTGGTTCCAGTTTTGGGATTTTTTTAAATGAGATAAAGGTAGGCTTGAAAATGGAAAGTGCTCATGCTTAAAGCAGAAAGCAGACTGTTTATCTGATGGGTCCAGTGCAAGAAGAAATTATTCTGCTATTGGTTTACAGCCTCATTTTAAGCTGGAGTATTTCGGTTTGATTTAAACCTGATAATTTAATTGAAAATGTAGCTAATTTGGAATTAGGAAACATTGTTGATTTCAGCGGGGCTGATGGATGCAAAGTTCCAGCTGTGTCTCCTTGATCTTCTTCACCGCTGCAGTTATGATGCCGATTGTAAAATTAACTTTACAGCTATAAATGGGTCTAAAGCAAATAATCCCTGCTATGACTAAGAGGGGCAGATTGGGAAAGATTACAGCAGCCCGTAAATTGAAGCTGCAGAAACTTCAGTTACAAGTAATTCCAATGATATTGATGCCCATTATTTTCTATCATACACCACAACCACTTTGTATTTTCTCATGTTATTAGAGATCATTTTTGGTGTTTGACATGTGTTTGGGTTGTACGGGATTTTCATGGTTCTGTTGGCAACTTCAGTTCAGATTCAGTTCAACTTCTTCCCCTTTTTTTTTAACAATGACTGGAAAACGTGCACTGCAAACTAAAATGAAGAAAACGAAAATAAATTCATACATGTTACTCTAAAAGCCTTCAGAAATCCAAATATAAACCCTTTCATCCATAGTGTCTACCACAGTAGACGCCTATTTGGTAGCTGTTTCCCAGTATATTCATGGGTAGGGTTGGAAAATTTGTAATTTTGCCACTTGAGGGGACATCAGTGAGTCGTGCAATACAATCTCACTAAGTGTAAAATAAATATCTTGAGTAAATACATCCACTTTAATAACCAAACTTTCTTTTGTGATAAAGAGGAAAAGAAAACAAGACTTTTTTTTATAAAATATCAATGTTATAGAAATATGAAAAGCATATTTCAGTCATCATTTTGAATAAAGTATCCAAATATATTAAATAAAAAGTAAAATATGATTAAGAAAAGAAAAAGACAGACGCTCAGTGGGTTGTTTCATGAAAAACCCTTTACTGTAGTATCGTTTGAGTTCAGCGCCTGCCTTTTTAGACTTGCTGTCTTAATGCTTGTTCAGTACATCTACACAGTTAGTCACTGCAATTTCTCAATGATAGTGATCTCCTTTCCTTTAAACAATGAGTTTGATTAAACAGAGTTTATATAGCTAATGCACCGTGGATCTCTCTCTTTTTTGTTCCCTTAAGCATGCCAAGGGTGGGAAGATTGTGAATTTCATATGCTGGCTGCTTTGGCCTGGGAAGTTCCCAGGGCTTTGATGGAGCCAGAATTCCAGGAGCTTCTTGTAATATCAGGATAAGACTGTGTCATCCCTGTCACTCACCTGGATTTATCAGCAGGAAATCTGGAAATGAGACGGCATTCCTGCCCCCTTCAGGAACTCAGACAGGCTGAAAGCAGACAAAGAAAGCCCCAGTCGCAGTTGAAATGTGATTTGACACTGTGCAGACTACTATCTCACACGCTGTCAAAATATATAATCTTTCAAGTTAGGTTTAGTATGTCTTAAGAAAAAGTACACACATGCACACACACACGCACACACACACACACACACACACACACACACACACGTTGAAAAAGTTTAGTAAATCTTTTCTAGATTCCAGTGATTAAAAACTTAATATGCAGGAGTCAAAATCCGACACTATTCTGCCTAATCCTGCTAACTCCTTGGGGTGAACTAGCGAACTATGCAACCCCCCTATGATTGATACTGACATGTTCACTGACCTAGTCTATGAACACACATACTTACACACATATAAAGTGTCCACCTCTCCCATGCAAACTGCTGGTGAGATCCCCTGAGTTGTCCGATACACTCTGATCCATCTTAAGTGTGAGTTGCAGCTTGATGTAGCTTCATGATGTTCTCATCAGAGCAAAAGACCCCCAGTGGGCTCATTGACCCTTAGATGAGCTTCTTCCAAGGACCCTGTAGTGCGGATAGCAGTTCTTTCATGATGTATATGACCAATCCAACCACAAATCAGATGTTAAAAAAAAGGAAATTAAATTGATAAACAAGAAGCTGAATTCATAGAAATGTGTGATTATGAATGACCTCCTTTTAAGGACCAATGGAGATGTTCAATAATATTTTACTTTAAACACTTAAGAACAGCTTCAAAAACTCTGAAGTATTGACATGAACCTGTCTTTTCAAGTTGATTTAGAACAACCTGAGGTGCTTCATTCTGGACCATGAGGACCAGATAGGACACAAGTGGAGAGTAAGTCACTGGGCAATCAGATTTGTGAAAGGAAACAAATTCAGGAAACGGGCGGACAAGGACAATCGATTTCAAGATGACACAGGAAGTGACAGATTAAAATCCTAAATAAAGACAGTGTATAATAAATGACGAGACTCCCAGAGGAAGGAGAGCATCCTGAGACATAAAGGATATTCTTTCTTGCTGTGAGTCAGTTTTGCTGTTGGAAGAGAAGATGTAGCTGAAGGGCAAAAGCAAAACGCAGAAGAAAGAGGAAGAAGCTGATATCATTTTGTCAAACTTTTTCATGGGGACTTTGTGATCCCTGGCAAATAGAAAAAAAAAGGTTGATCTCTGAGGATTTCATGCATGCTTCCAACTGTTTGTTGATTTTTGTGTTAATGTTATAAATTGTATTTCTATAGCAACAATAACATTTATTTTTCAAGATCAAATAAGTATCATTTAGTTACAGTTCTATCCATTTTTATCATCACTGATGGAGTGACCTCAGTGTCGTTGTCCAAAGATACTTATTTTATAAAGACATGAAAAAGTGAAAAAAAGAAAATGCTTCCAGTTTATGGACATTTTTATGTTTAAAATACATTCAGCCATTAATCGAGTGTTGAAATTAATGCAGACAATTTTTCCACCAGCTGACTAATGAGCGTGTCGACCAGCTGTTTCGTTATAACTATATCACAAAACGGAAAAAAGAAAAAAAAAGAAAAGAAAAAGTCATTATCACAGGTAATAAAATTATTAGTCAAAATGAAATGTCAGGATTTTACAGCTTAAATCCTCATAAACTGTATGTAATGTGTAAATCCTCAAGATAACATTTCCTTATTGTAAGTCATCACATAAACTGGCCATTATATCTTCAACTTTTTCTGTGCCAAACTATAAATGAGTCATTATCGCTGCTGGAAGTAGTTAGATAAGAAAAGAGAAAGACTATTTGTACTCTGAAGTTACAATCCAGCACTGTCAGAATTATCTTTATTCATCTGTTAATCTTAATTTAATTCATCCTCACAACACTCTCATCATTGCTGTGCCCTTTAAGACAACACAGTGGAATCTCATTTACTTGCCTAAGCTGAGAAATTCCTGCAGATGCTTTTATAAACATTCCCAGGAAAGATGAAGGCAAATGCACAGAGCTGCCTCTGCAGAACACACACCTGTGATGTTTCACATTGTCACTGAGGCATGAAAATACGAATGCAGACACGCTGACAAACAGCCAGCTCTCCACACCAACTCATTATGGGAACAATTACTGGGGTAATCAATTGGCTAAATTATAGACCAATAACTGGGGCCTTATTGTCAGAGGGGGAACACAGTGGCCTTCATCTCCTCTGTCAAATGCATCAGAATGCATCATTTTAGGCTTGACCCCTTGCACCCACTAAGCTCCTCCTCTCTCTTCCCCACCCCTAATACCTTCCTGTTTCCATTAAAAGGCTGTGGAGGTCACGCTGTGTAAAGGTCAGGGTGCAAGGGTCATGCTGTCACTCAAGCAGGGCCCAAAAATAGGTGCTGTGTGATTTTAACCATGGAAGGACTGGAAGCTATGGTCCAACAGCAAGGTGAGTTATGTCTCCACATCATTAACCTTCTTTACAAATGAAGAAGCATGAGCTCTGAAACACCCACACATGTACTTAAGCGTATGAGCTACTGTGTGTTGAGTAAAAAGCTGTGTAGATGCTGCCTGACCCAAATACCATCTTCATTGTTTGAGACACAAAAGCAAACTAACTGGAAGAAAACAGTTCTTTAAACAAGCCCACAGGAATCCGGTGATAATAGCTGGGAGGAGAGCTGGCCAGGTTGTTAAAACGCTGATAAAATCCTTGAGGTTGGCTATAGCTGGCCTCCGGCTCTTTATGCAGGGCTCTCTGACGGAGGGTTGCTGGCACAGACGCAGGCTGCAGCCACGGTACTAACGCTGCAATGTAAATCAAAGCGACTCTGTTAGCACCGCGGCATTAATCAATCACGTCCGCGCTACCACAGTCTGAAGGAGCTGAATGGGCCTGCATCGTGGCTCGCATTCCCAAACAGTGTCTCACCTGGGCTGCTGTGGTAACCTGGATGTTTTGGCTTACCGGAACTCTCTCTTTTTCTCCCTTTCATGTTTCCCTGTTAACACACTTGCATTGAGAGATGCCTCTTTCCGAGGAGCTGCAACACGAGAGCACTTCTTAAGGTTCTTTTCAATAGGACAAGGTGCTGCACCTCATTAACTGACAAACAAGTGATAAATGGTGCACTGTTTTTTAAGTGTGTGCAGGTAGCAACAGCTACTTGGAAGAGGACATGGTTTACCTCACAAGTACTGTTATGCATGCAAAGTATGTCTGCATCCTTTGAGATTTAAGATTGGTTTTTTGGTTCCTCTTAACATGGAGGAGCAATAAAAAAAACCCAACAAGATTAACCAAAAGGGTGTAAAACGAGGGAAATGCATATAACAGTAAGTCAACACATGAGGTACATTGAATCAACTATAGTCAACAAAGAGAACATGTAAACCATTCATAGCAATTTAAGTTGTATAAGATCACAAGATATCTCATGCACGGTCCCAACATCATAAAGAAGGATTTAATCATTTTTATTATTATAATTTAATATTAGTTTTACACCTGCCACAGTTACACATTTAATGTTGGTTCTTGCCTTGCGGCAGTCAATTTAAATGACCCTCATTTGTTTTCTCTCATTCTGAACAGCTTCTGGATATTAGGTGGTAATGTTTGCTCTTTGATTTGTGCAGGATTTTGATTGATTTATAATCTACTAATTAAATACCTGATCAAATTTGTGAATGATATTACACAAACAATGGTTCCTGATATTAAAAAGCCTTTTGATTTGTACAACATTGAATAAATAAATACACTTTTTTATGTAGATTTGAGATTCCTAACTTAAGAGAGGGGGGGGGGGGGGGGGGGGGGGGGGGGGGGGGGGGGGGGGGGGGGGGGGGGGGGGGGGGGGGGGTGG
>JBBDHI010000024.1:14168566-14178868 GCA_037177115.1 Craterocephalus stercusmuscarum
AATCATGCAATTTCTGTTGCATGACAAGTACCATCACATTATTTTTCACATGTCAGTAGCTGGAGGAGAACAGAACCACCCTGGATGTTGTGTTTTTATTCTGTGAAGCTCTTTGGTTAACCTTGGTTGGTTTTAAATGTTGTGTAGAAAGTATAGTTATCAAACAGGATCTCTTTCAGGAAGTAGTGTTTGATCAGGGGCCACTATGTGATCTCAGCTGTCTGATGATGAACTCACAGTGTTTGAAATATTATTGGATCACATCATATCAGTGACGTAAATATTCACCTTTCAGTGTCTTTTGCAAGTGCAGTAACCACTGAAACTACACATCTGTTTATTTTTTGTTTGATTTCAAATGAAGTAATTATGATTTAGACAAATTGAAAAATGCACATGAAGCTGAGACGGAAAATAATGCAATTTTCCTGTTTAAGCACTAGATTCTGTGTATGTGTGTGGTCAGAGCTGTCCTTATATATTGTACAAGAGCATTTCTAAATACAAGAGGTAAATCCACACAAGTCTGTGCATAAGAACAGTTGATAAATGAGGTCTAAACAGATATACGTTGGTCTAGCTGCGCAGTTCCAGTGGGGTTTGATGTGGGAACCAGAGGGCCTCCCTGGATTCCCTGTTTCACCTCTGGTGATCAGAAGAGAGGAGATGGGGGTACTGTATCTGCACAGAGCTGATGTGTGTGTGAAAGAGGGAGAAGGGGATCCACTTTGGTGCTGGCATAATCCATTCTGAAAACCTCTGCCTTTCTTTTCTCTCTCCTCCCACTCCCACCTTTAACCTTCAGATAAACGGGTCACAAACAAAGCATTCTGAATCTCAACATGCACAATCACACATACCATCAGGTAAATATATAGGCAGGGAGGGAAGAGGGCGGAGTGCAAAAGAAAAGGGCAGGAAAATGAAAGTGGGGATCTGAATAGAAAGAAGGCCTGTTAACCCACCCGAGGTGGGCAAACAGGATTTCTGCGACTGAAATTGCTTTTGTTGACAGCGGCTTGGGGCATCATAGAACGGCAACTCTCAACAGATTCATTTTAAGAAGAAAATGACATTTTCTGATGGAATGACAGCATACCTCCACCTTTCTTTCTGTATGAAGCCAGATAGAAAGAAGGTGTCACACATGGAGTTATCAGTAAAACCAGATCATTAGAACAGCAGGGACCTTCTCCCATAGAAAGCCCTAAATCTAAAGCCATCTAGTTTCTATACCTGCTTATTCCAGTTCAGGGTTGGAGAGGGATGGAGCCTGTCTCAGAGGCAGGGAACATCCTGGACAGCTTGCCAGTTCATCACAGGGCTGACTGAGAGACAAAACCACAAACACATGGGGAAATTTACAGTGACAATTAGCCTAAGATGCTCACGTACCTAGAGAGAAGCTAGGATGACATGGGAAGAACATACAAACTCCACAGAGAAAGGCATGGTTTTATTTCTAATCGACAAAGTCAGATTTGAGTTTACAGAATATGAAATCAGGAAACCTACCTGTATTTTGTTTTTCATTTAATTACAGTTTTATTAACAGTTTTTTTATTAGATTGTTTTCCCCCACCTTTTTAAATCAAAACTTCACATTTTATATGCCAACACCTCTTGAGATACTGGACACGCGCACACACACACACACACACACACACACACACACACACACACACACACACACACACACTTTCCCTTTCTTACAAAGACACACACCAACATGGCCTGGAAGAGTGTTATGTCAAGTACCTCCCATCATGCTTTGTTCCTGCGTAGTGAAGTGAGTGAAGCGAATGGCAATTCTTCATTCTCACCCTCCCCATCCAAGCCTAACTTTCATCCTATCCTGCCTCCCTTCATTCTCACCCCATCCTCCCTCTCCCCACTGTGGAGCTGCACTAATCCGTATTGAGGAAGCCCTCTCTCCACCACCGCCACCACCAGTTTCCTCCCGTTTCTTCATCTCCACCTTAACAGTCGCCGCTTCATTTTTTTTTCAAACCTCTGTCAGTTTTCACTCTTGTACACTCCCACTATTCATCCTTATTTTCTCCATTTTTTTCCCTTGTAAATCTGAACTGCAGACTGGGTTTTATCCTCCTCTCTTTCTGCATAAGAATCAGGAAGCGATCGAGGCTTATCTCTGACATCCTTCCCTGCCTTCCTCGCTCCCTTCATCGCTGTCCACTGTACCGATCAATCAGTCACCATTTCTTACATTCCATCTCTCCTCTCCAGCATCTATCGTGCACCAGAAAACAAAGCAGGCTCCCTTTATCCTCCTTTCCAACCCACCCACCTACCTTTCAGCTTCCGACCGAGCCTGGCCGGTTAATCTTCCCGAGGCGTTCAGTGTCTAACTGACCCCCCTGATGCCAGCAGACAAAGAGAGGGCTTCCTAATTCTCCCTTTCTCTCCCTTTTTCTCCCCCCCCCCCTCCCTGCCCCACCTACATTCTCCATCCACAGGGCCCCAGAACCAGCGGAAAGGCTTTGAAGAAAGGAACACCCCCCCCTCCCTGTTTCTGCCTTCCATCCCTGTAGTACCCCCACATCCCTTAAAAAAATTAAAAAAAAGCTCCGTTAAGGCTGTCAGGGTGGCCCTTCCTTCTCTACCCTTTTGTGGGGTCCTGTGTACCCCGCTTTACATATCCGAGAACTTTAGTCTCTACCCCCTCCCACCTCCACATCCAGCTCATGAAAGACCGACCTGCTCAAGAATGTTGTCCTTAGTTCCTTCCTTTTCTCAGTGAGTGGGTGATTGGTGATGTGCCCGGTTTTGTTGCCTGTATCAATGGTGCCACTTCATGACAATTTGGCGGGCGAGACGGCCATTTTTAATCAGACGTTAATTTATTGCACTGCACCCTTCCTGGCATAGGAAGGGGTAGGGTGTTGTGTAGCTTTTGTTCCATGTTTTGTTGGGGAGTGTGGCTAACATTAATAGCGTGTAGCTGTAGTTCCTCTTTATAGAAGCTTCCAGCAGCAATGAGCCTTGACTGAATGAGAACGGCCTGCGTTTAGCAAATGACCTAAACAGGCATCCCCATCCGTATCGGTTGGGTTTCTACTGCAACTATCATAAAGATGAGTATCTCAGAGGCAGCATACATTAGCTGAGTCTCCATTTCTGTTTTTGATGCACATTTGAAGGATGTGACAACAAGATGACAGGAAAAGGTACCAATGAGTGAGAATTTACCGATAAAGTAGGGACTTCCATGTATTTGTCCACGATGATTTGCTGCATAATAGATGAAATATGAACAGATCAGGCAAAGATCAAAATGATGGGACTCACCAGTTTTTTCTAGTCTGAGCTGGCAAACAATACTTGAGACTGAACAGCATCTTCCCAGATATTAGCATATATGATATTCCCAGGGTTTCCACTTTTACTGTTGCAATTTTGTTTTTTCCTCTTAAGGTAAGCATTACATCCTTATCTCATTTTTCAATTTCCCATTGATTCTTCTATTGTTGGCTTCATTCATCCCATCAGAGGTACAAGGAGAGGATTTATGGAGGGAAGAAGTGAGAAATAAAGTATTAGATGAGTTAGAATTAGATGTCCTTGTTCATTTTAAATCAACATCAGCTAAATATAAAATGCTCTGTGTAACATGTGCTGTAGTTGTAACACTTTATTTGATAATCTCTCTCAAATGAACAGCAAAACTGTCTGAGACAAAGTAAATAATTTTGTTAAGATCAGAATTATGTCACCCTCAGATGCTGAGGATACCAAAAACACTTCTCCAAGGGATGCTTATGTCCCTTCTGACAAGCATCCCCCCTCTTTGATCCTTTTTCTTCCAGATGCACTCTATACCTTTGGCCTTGATTCAAAATACTTTGCTGAAAAATATGATTTGTTGAACAATTTATAGATCACAGTTAGCAAGAAGAAGGAGTGAGGCGGACATAGACTTGGACTAGGCCTCAAAAGGTGACATCAGGTGAGCCTCCAGGTTAAGGGAAATCTCTCGAGAAGGAAAAGAAAGAACTGATTGTTGTGTTTCATCCTATGAACATGAAAACTTGAAACACCCATGTGGAGGTAAGAGCAGGATGTGTAAATTCTATTTCACATCAACAATGAGTGCATTGTGTAACAACCCAGTAGCTTCAAAACTCTGATAGTCACAGTTTATCCTGTTAAAGCCACATTTGCTTGACTGTTGAATTCTGCTCATTCCAGTCATGACTGTCTGAAGTTATCCCTGGCTTCAAGCTTGACTTTTTGACAAACTATGAATACTTTTCCTCTGATGCAGTTTGGAAACATTTCATGCAAAAATGATAAGCCCCTCATAAAACTAAAATAATAGATAAATGTCTGGCTTTCTTTTCTTTTAATTGACAAAAATGTTTGGAAGGGGTAAGATGGACACACCTGACTTATCTTGTTTTGTCTCTGTTATAACAACGTATGTCTTTTGTTGTTATCGTCCTTGCTCACAGTTTAGTTGTTGAACACAATGTTCATTTGCACTGATAAGGAAGTTGGCATCTGGATGGTCCTCCTTCAGCTTGTGTCAGTGTGCTCTGAACAAACTAATTTGTATTATAATGTTATGTAGGGTTATCTAAGTAAACAGGTGTCTACATACAAAGCAAGTTGTTAAGAATTAAAGTGAGCAATGTTAACAAAAGAAGCTAAAGAAATAAAATGCCAATGTTTTCATTTCTAGATTCCTTATTAGCCATGCCCATTTTTTTGGTTTGAATCCTATTTTAATTAGACCTTCATAAAACACATAGAAATGCATTTGTAAAAAAAAAAAATCTATTTACAGAAAATTCACATGGTTTTCTAAATTCCAACAAAATCTTTTACATCACAGAGAGAAAAAACTATTTCCTTTTTACAAAACATTTTCTTGCAAGCAGAAGCTTGCAGAAAGGTGAGCACGTAGCTGTGCTATCATATAGGTGTGTGACAATGCTGCCACAGAAATGCTACAGAAAACAGATATGCCAAAAACTGAGAAGAAGACAGAGTGTGCTCCGATTCAAAACACTGGCAATGCAAAAGCAGAAGAAGAGGACGAGGTGACGCACTCGTGCTTTCACACAGACACAGTTCTGGTTCTGGTCCTGCTTCTGGCTCCATTCCCCAGCCTCAGAATCTTGTTGCTTTACAACCAGTCGCGTTCACACCCATTTAAACATGACCAAAATGGGCGGACATCACCCCATGGTTATAACAACAGCTTGTAGATTTGGTCCTAAATGTTGGTGGTTACATTATCAGACTGCAGTATAACCAATGAGTTCCCACATATCAATAACAGGTCATTTTCAGACAACTCGGACATTTTAATAAGATGTTTGGACGTCAGCAAAAATCAACTAATGAAATTCTTAATCAATTGCCAAGCAACATAACAACGCATCCATGAAAATGGACATAGAAAATCACACCCAGCTCCACTTTTATTCAAGTCTATATTATTATTATCTCGCAGTATTCCTTCTTCCCTTTCTGAAACTTGTTGATTATTTAGTTCATTTTCCTTTCATTTTTATTTTATTAAAACGCTAAGTGTAAGTTATGTGAAAACCAGTGTTGTGAAAGGGCAGTGGGGCAACATTGGGTCGTGAAAAAAGATGTGTACGTCATACAGATGGAATAGAAAAATCTTGCATTCACTCATCAAATCACTTTTGGAACCATTTTGGGGGAGCAGTGGTTTTTGACTTCCAAAACAACAGCTCTGTATGGAAGAAACATCCAAAAAAGGAAAACGTCTGTAGCAGAATCACCTTGACTTAAAAAACAAAGGAAAAAGTTAAAAATTATGCTAAACCTGTACCTGTAGAGTCTGGGCACATCTTAGTACATACAGGCTCTTGCATGGACACAATTTTTGAGCCTTCAAGATGCACGGCACAAAAAAGCCTCAATTGGCCTTCCACCATTATCCATACAGCTTCATGAGAATGGGGATGCCTTGGAAACTATGTTCACTGAGAGCAGTCTACTTCTGCTTGGGACTTCAAACTGTATCAGACAAAGAAGAAACCGCATACCAACTTTGTGCATAAATACCACTGAGTTCTATGAGCACAAGTTCATCTCAGACTGAAGAGCAGAGTACATGCAATCTGTGGTCATAAGAGTCCATGTTTCTGCTCCTAAGCGCAGTTTTATGGACCAAATAATGAAAAAAACACTAGACTGATGCAAAAAGTCCTCATCTGTGCTGATATCAAGACGTAGAAATGAACATGGCATGCATGACACGCTCCATGTATGAAGGCATATTTGATACAGAAATGTATATTTGAACTTTAGAAAGACATATAGCATCATGAGAACATTTTTCTTTAGAGGTCTACGACACCACATCATGTTCTGCATGACTAACAGCAGTGTGTGTGCTTGACTGGCGTACCTGCTATCTAGATCAGTCTCCTATAGAAAATGCATATCATGAAAAGGAAAACCAGACAATGATACACACACTTGAACAGTTAATCTTATCTGTGGCAAAGATGGATAGACTGCTCTTGCAAGACTTTAGCGATAAAAAAGTGAAACAAAAAAATGAAAGGTGAAAAGGAAAGGAGAAATGCTGCTTGGTCAGTAAAGGCAATTAAAAAATCCTTTCCTCTGAGTTAAACTGGAGAGTGGTGAGACTGTGTTAACAGGTGCCGTGTAGGAGGGTTGTCTGCATGTGAGGCTTGGCTGGTCTGTCAAAGATAAATGCTGCCCTCACGATATTAATCCACTACACTGCATCTATAGTAAACCAGCAACTTGAAATCCGAGCTTGAACCATGACCAAGCAATCACTGCCCACTGACTGTCTTCCTCTTTGTGCACCATCCTCTCTGTGTCGGTCTTTAGGTCTTTTTATCTTCGCCGTATCGCTTTTATGTGATGCTAGTGGCAAGCTTTTCAAGCCCAGTCTTCTTCCACATTCCAAAACCCATTACTGGTCAAAGGAAAAGGTGGGGAGAAAGCAGCATTACTGTGTCTGTGGGTGGATACCTGGGTGAATGGCATGTACACAGCTGGAAAAATGATCCTACTTCAAACAGCAGTATGAATCAGAGAGGTATCACTAACACCACCCACTCAAAAGCAATAAAACAAGTGCAAGGAGGGGTTTTACCTTCGGTGTGTGTGTATGTGTGTGTGCGTGTCTTACAAGAAGTGAAAGGAAAGTGGCAAGGAAGACATTAACCATTAACAGAAAACAATTTAACCGTCTTTTTTTTCTTCCTGGTTATGTGAATGAATGTGGCCTTTGTCCGAAATTAAAAATTAAACAGAGTTGGGTTATTTCTCAGTTCAGTGGCACGTCTGACTCTGCTCAGTCTGCTCAGCCCTGCAGCATTTGTTCCAGTTATGTAATCAACGAGCTTCTGAGTGCAGCAGAGGTATGTATAGAGGATTTACATAGATTGGGGTACACACTCTGAGAAAATCGGGGCCCCCTGTCGAATAAGACAGAAAAACCAAAGCAGGATATGAAGTCAGGACTTTGAAAATTCCACCACTGTGAGTAATACAAGCTTCAGGCTTTCATGCACACACACAGGAGGCGTGTGAACCCTTTTCAGGAGATTGTCCCAAACTCGGGATAATGATTATGTAAAATACAGGTTTTTATTGCTAGATGGTTAGTACTAATAACAATAGCATAAAACTCCTTCTGTTTGCAAAAAGCAATAGTACCCAGTGTTTCAGAAGGTTTTGATCATACCGCCTTTCTTTTGTTCTAACTCTATCTTATCTTTATCGGTCCAACAGAGAGCTGCGGGAAGTCCAAGTTTACCTTTGTAGCTTTTTTTAAAATGTAACTTTACAGCTGATTGTTTGGAACGTATAAAGAAACCAAAAGAAAGAATGAGGGTAACACTGTGTGTCCATGTCTGCTTGGATGTAATAAGGAAAGTAGTAAAGCAGGAAACAACTTCTTGAATTATGGTGTTTGAGGAAATGCAAAAGGGTTATTTCTTTTTCTCATAACTACTTTTCTCTATTATTCTTTAAAATGTGGTAAGACACTATATAGACAAGAAGTCATCAAGTTTAGGACTTAAATCCATGTAGGAGTAAATGTGGCCAAACAAGCAGTGGGAATTAATGCTTCAATTATATTTTCCAATTGCCTAATGACCGACTGAAGTAGTTTCAAAATGTTTCCAATCTGTACTTCTTGTCTTTCCACCCAGCAGTGATGTAATTGCTAAAACTGCAATTTATCTCTTTAAAATAAGCTACAGGCTTATCCTGTTCAGAAGTCAAATCACTGTTTCTTTAAACAGCATCACAACCAATCCGATGGTAGCCTACCTGGAGGGCCAGAGTAGAAAAAAACTGGCATTTCTGCTGCCAGAAGTTTAATATATTGTAGATATACTCAAGTTACTTGGTGACCATATTCCTCCTGAAAACTAATCAACCCTCTTGTTTGTTGTTTCCAGCAGTAAAGGGTTAGGAGAAAGTCGCTCCTTGTGACTCCTGAAGAATGGCCACTCTGCACCTGCATCCTGGATATGGATTATATAACACAAAAGTTCAAGTACTGGAAGCACTGAAAACAAGAGTTTGGTAAATCAGTAGGCTATTAAGGCCTGTGTGTTAAGTTGCTCTATGTCTTACTGCCACAGTTAAAAGCATGGATGAACTGGAGACTGAGCAGGAAGTTTCTGTGTCCTTTATCCAGTTGCATGCTGGGGAAAGCTCTTAACCAAAACAGGAAAAAGTAAATATGTAGTGCAGAGAAAAACTAATAGACAAATAACTGCAAATTTGAAAACTTATTGTTTATTCAAACTCAGAATCTGTATCTGGCATAAAAGCTTGTTTTGAGTTTGCACCATCCTGTGCCATAGCTTTAATCTGGCTTGTCAGATCCCTTTTTTCCATATTTCAAACCATGCAAATAACCTTTTTACTTGTATAACTACCCCTGCGGGAGAAATGCCCATTGATAAAACACTTATTATAGTTTCCCCACACATTCATTCTCTGATTTCACCATCGCTCCTTCATATTTCTCTGCCATTCGTTACAGCCTATGTCCCTGTAAGGCACGTTGGACGCTCATAAAACAAGAATTTGTTGCTAGCATAAACCTGTTATGTACATAAAATCAGCATTTAATGGCTGCCCGTATCTGATCTGTAAAGTTCATTTTGAAAAGGCGAATAATTTCAGGCTTGAGGTTGATAAAGGGTGAAGGAGGGTGCTGTATGGAGAAGCAAGCATGCGTTTCCCATATCAATCAAAGCCTATGGATGGTGCGGCTAGTTAGCAGGTCGTGATTGTCTTGAGGCCCTTAGCTGGGGTTCCAGTGAATCCCTGAGGCCTGTCCCTTTTGCTTGGCCCAGTGGGGGGTGAGGTGGCGCCTCCACAGCCTCAAATCCAGCCCACGTTCATGCGTCCGTTCGGATCCATCACTGCAGGGCGGAGTGGTGGGGCAAGGGCCGGCCTTTGTCCGGCATTGCATTCTTTGGCCCATTGTGAGCCGGCCACAACCATTTAGGGATTTTAAAGGCTCGTTTGCACAATTCCTTTTGTCAACGACCCTCAACACAGACGAGCAGGAAAGCAGCAGAGGGGGGAGAAACCAGCAGTTTTTCAATCTACAAGGTGAAAAAAGACAGAAAATTAAATAAGAAAAAGGAACGGGGTGAAACAGGGCTTGTCAGTGATGCTCTTTTTTAATTATATGGTGTGGCAATATAATAAATCAGGGACTTTGGCACAATTCATATGCTTTTAGAGCTTCCTTTAAACTATGCCTCCCTCAATGTCTTGGTGATTTTTTTTTCCATCAGCAGCAGGCAGGCATCGTTTTCTCATGGCACCAAAGTACATGTCGTAATGGGAAAACAGATACCAGCTCCAACACATCACATGTTCTCATAGAGAAAAACAAATGCAAAGCATAACAAGATATCACGGGCCACTCCTGGCTGCCCATAAGAAAACAGCATCTTATCAAGGAAGAATATTTTCCCTTTTCTCTGCATTCCTGTGAACAGAGCAGTGCTGTGAGGGTCCTTGGTCGGCTTGTTTTGACTGTGATAAATGTGCATATGTGTGTGTTTGGGCTGGTGTGGGCATTTCTTGCGTAACCCAAATTAAGTTGCAGCCTTTCACAAATTCATAAATGTGACTTGATGTTAGCGATGTCACTTTTCCACTTTGTGAGTGTAATGGCAGCATAATTACATTGCCAGATAAAGAAAAAGTGCCACAAATATTTGCATCAGCTGCTTGATGTTTGGTTTAAGTATTTTTTAATGGACTGCAAAGATAAAAGAAGCC
>JBBDHI010000024.1:14226485-14237672 GCA_037177115.1 Craterocephalus stercusmuscarum
GGACAGTTACAGAGTACAGGGGAACAAAACGGCCTTTTGAAAAAGTGCAGGGGACATGTCCCCTGTGTCCCCCCCCCTAAAACTAATTCGATGTTTTATAGCCAAGAATTATTATTTTTTGTATACATTTCCAGGGAATTATTCTGTTTCAGAGAGAGTTACCATGCAAAGACAAACTTCATTTGCTTGTCTTCATGTTTCGTGTTTTTGCATTTTACATGTATAAAATGCTAAATAACATACAAGAAAAGGAAAGAACCAAGATTATTGTCTCTTTAGTGAATAATTACAGACCCAAAAAGCATAATGACATATATATACTTCTGACTGACCTCTTCTGCCTTGCAGCGTGTGTTGAGCTTTGCTGTGACTGATGTCCTGATATCTGCTTTACACTGAGGTGCTGAATTGAATGTGCATATAAACAAACATATTTACTACTCTGTAGGGGGTTGTGTTCCACCTCATCAGGAATGTCAATTACCTCTGCATTGTTTGTCCTGTTGTGTCTGTTTGTTTGGCTTTGAGGAAAAGCTGCGATAGGGATCAGGGAGGAGGTGTGGTGTCGATGACACTCGAACTATTCGCCTCCTCATTACCTTCAGCCGTCTCTCCTTCACCTAGCCGTAAAATGAAGGAATGTCTTTAAAGCCTCATCCAGTTTTACTGGCGCGCTGACCACTTCACCATACGCAGATGTTGCCCTATGTATGCTGTTTGTGTGTGTTTGTGCTGTTTGTGTGTATATGTGTGTGGCTGTGCGGTAGAATAGTTGAAAGGCTTGTATGTGCTTCCTGGGTCACAGCATATTATTGCTCTTGGAAACTTTCTTGGTTTGTTAAGTCTCTCACTTGTAGTTGCATATTTACTGTGACTCTAGAAAGGTAAAGAAAAAGAAGAAGAAAAATCTAAAACCAAATAAAACATTTGCCAAAACAGGGAAGCTAAGCAGCATAATTTGAATTAAGTGAGTCGCAATAGATAAATTGAATAATAAAAATGTTTTGGTGCACCAAAGAGACATTTTCCCTCCCATAGAGGAATATGTTCTTGAACTGTCTGGCACAGTTCATGATTTCCATCTGGTTCTTTTTTCTTCATCAGTATTTGCATAACACATGCCTGGTGACTAATCCGGCACATAAACATTAAACAATGGCTGAGCATGCTTTGACCAATCAGCTGGCCAGTCAGAACAAGCAAGACCTTTCAGCAAAGACATGCTAAAGATAAGATATAAAACAGCATTTCAGGCCAGAAGTGTTAGGATGCTTGTGTAGAAATGCAAAGTTTAAGAACAATCATGTTTTTTTTTTTTTTACATTAAATCATATAATCCTTCTGACAAAACTTGTAAATCAGCATAATATGGACTATATAAACACCACATATTACTAAAAGCAGCTAATGAACAACCTAGAAGTTGGAACATGCTGCAACTGAGACTGTTTATTTAGCAGATACTTCAGAGCATCTTTGAACATGACTCAGCCAGTTTGAGTCAAAGGCAAGAGCCAACATGAGTGAGGGCATTTCAGTGATTAATGGAATGAAACCTCAAACATAAAGAGAAACAAGAAGAGTGCCTACTGTAAACTAATTACAGTGTGTATTATTGTATACAAAAATATTCTTGTTTGGTTGATAAAAAGAGGAAAAACCATAAAAAAGCAGGCAAACTTGATTGATTGCTGGATATTAGATTATGAGGTAACACTGAATGGAGGGTGGAATTTGGCCAATGGTGGTAATATGATTACGTGCCATTAGAAGTGCTACTAATATAATTTAATGAAGCTCACAGGAAGCGCACATTTATACATCTATACTGTACACGTCATCAGTTCATTATTTTGTACTGTTTCATTAGCACAACTTGTGATTCACAATTAAAGCGATTAAAAGACTCACCGAATAACTTTTCAACTTTAAAACTTTGCTTCACAAACTCACTCACAGTGACATCTATTATGCACATAAAAGGTCGTGGCCCAGCAGTGTCCTGCAGCTCAGGAACCGCTTTATAGAACTTGTTTGAAATGAAATGTTGGAATACATTATTATATTTGTGGAAATTAAGAACTGGAGTAAATGCTAAAGTCCAGAAAATAAGTTTTTTTACTTGCTGGAGAGGCTGACAGTGCAGGTATGCAAGACGCATGATGAATTAGCCACTGATAGGGAGCGTATCACTGAAAAAATAGTGTAAGTATAGTAAGACACCAGCTTTAAGATATTTCATATATCAGGTCAGTGTGTTTTCAGCTTTATTTTGTGACCAAATAGTCTTTGGCATGCACAGTGACACCAGCTGGCATTATATAAGTGTAGCTATAGCAACCACATGAAGGGCTGCATTCATACACAGATCAGAAAGAGGTATGCAGAGTGTTTTTATTATAAGTGGAGTGTATGAGTAGGCAACATATTGCTGTGAAGCATAAGTATATTTTATACTGAAGTTGCACTTGCTGAGTTGATGGTTCAGTCAGCAGCTTCTCCATATTGTTTTATTGGCTATCAGGTCCTACGGTGTTTGGGTCAAGAGAATGACAGTTCACATGATTAATTACAGGAACTGCTGAAGAATAAGCTAATGATCTAGCCATTTAAGTGTCTTCAATATAAGGATTTTCTGGTATTCTTTGATACAGAAAATATATGAATAAACCCTTAAATGTCCAAGAGGAGCAATTGCATGCAGCTAATTGCCCCTCTTTTCCGTCTCACCGAAAGGCATTTCCACTGCTGTTGCCTCCAAACGCCTAATCCATCCATTCCTCAGCTTTTTAAATGTTTGACACCCTGAACCCTCATGCTTGTCTGGTCACGCCTCAGCCCCTCGGCTCAGCTTGGTATGGGGCATTCTCCAAGGACATAAATAAGATAAAAGCTGTAAAGTGAGTTTGCCGTAACAACATGATGAAAAGTGCTCACAAACAGGGTAAAAGTGTCACATCAGATGATTTATGTGTCCAAACCTATTGTAGATACAACTGCGATGCCTCTGTGCCAAAACCACTGATGACTATCTTTCTTTGTTTTTTTTAACACTCTCAAGCTTAGGAGGATGAGTGTCCCTTTGAGTGGATGGAAAAATCCCAGAGTATTTAGATGATTGGAGATTACTTCCACCTAGATAAGATTTGAATAAGGATAAGAAGCATTAGCTTTAAGATGCGCCTCTTCTCTCTTTTATCCCATTTGCCTTCCGTTTCATTTCATCTATACTCATCTGTTCGCCTCCTGTAACTAATCAGGTGTAAAGCACAAGTCGGGGCAGAAACCGGATGCCACTGTTTTTTTCAGATATCTCTCACACTTCATGACTTCTGCTCGTGAAAGAAGAAAAAAGGGGGGAAAAAAGCTGTTTCAGGTATGAATGACTTTAAGCGCTTCTTCAAGACTTATCTCTGCCTTTGATCTGTATTGGTTTATTTGGGTATATATCAATCAGCCTCTACTGGCCCCTCTCCTTCGCTTCCGGCCATGACTTCCTGTCTCAGATTAGTCTTCCATCCTGCCCACCTCAGTTGTTCACGATGCAACGACACTTCAGGATCACAGGTCACAGGTCAAGGGTCGAGCAAAGAACGCCGTAACGATGTCCAGACTTAGAGCAACTGACCACCGCTTTAGAGGAGTGTATGTGTGTGTGCGCGAGGTAGTTAAATGGTTGAAAGGAAACTGTCCATCAATAGGAAATCTGAAAACAATTTGACTGCATTAAGGCATTTAAAGCGTCGCCACTGATTTCCCTGTTGGCCTCTTGTCGGTACCACACACCCGTTGCTGTGTGCACTTGGGACTGGGAGGACTCACACAATTATGCATTCACTTGCGCGATGCTTCTTCATTTGCACATTTGTTTATTCATTTGTTCATCCGCCACTGACTTTGTTTCAATCCAGCTGTCATCTGCCTTACAACATGTGAGCTGTCGTTTCATTTGCATGTGTAAGTAGATGTTTGTGCTCACTGTGATTTGCATTATAAACATCAAGTTATAGCAGGCTTCCTCATGTCAAAAATCTATTTTCACTGACTAATTTATTCCACTCTTTATGATGGCTGATTTATAACCAGCTCATTACCCTGAAGTGTAGTCTGCTGTAAATTCAGGGCATTCTAGTAAAATTCTACACCAAAAGTTCAACTAGTGGCAGCATACCTTGGACATGACTCAAACTTCTGCCTGTTTGCAAGATGAAAAACACATATGGACGCTTTCATTAACTTTTTCTACTCTGCATATGAAAATATTCCTCTGCGTACAGACCATGTTTACGCATCGCCACCCCTGTTTAACATAACCTCATGACTAAACCGTTCCACCGTTACCACTAGGACAGTTTGTCAGCCCCGGCGCTCCATAAACAAGGCCTTTTCTCCAAAACTCTCCAAACCCTTTGGCTCGCTGTAGAAGTTCCCATAAAGGAGCCCGCTGATGCCTCCTTTAATTGCAGCGTGTAATCTGACTTAAACACAAGGCTGATAATAGTGCTGTCTATGAGGAGGTTAGGATTAGAAAGGCCCCTTATTCCTACCAGCTCTCTTATTATCCCCTCAGTTCTGGCCACAAGGAACCGAAGGGCCGACGTGCTTGTTTCAAGCAGTGCCAGTTACCCTGTGACTCATCTAGGTTGAGAAACATTTGAGGAGAATGGAGCCCCTGTTTTGGTGTGTCAGCGTGCTGCTTGCGGCCCTCTGACAGATTGCCATGAGATGTGAAGGCGAATCTCCCTCCATGCTGTGCGAGTATGGAAAATACACATGCCTTTACCTCAAGTTATGCACGTCGACCAAACTCTCAGGGAGCTGCCAGTGTAGGCTGCATATTTGAGGTAAATGGAGGTTAAAAAAAAAACATTACACTGAGAGCCATTCTTAAAGGTGGGGATGACATTTTTACTGTCAGTGCAGTGTTGGGTGTCTCCCAAAGACATTAATATATTCAGCTCTTTTTCAAATGTAGAAAAATACAAGATATGAGTGATCACTTCTTGTATCCTGCTGTCATTTGATATATGGCAGGAAAAAAGCTAGACAGTTCCTGTTACATATTCCTTTGGCTCCGCTCACTTGGAAGGTGTTCCAGAGCTAAATATATCTGTGGATATAATGTAAACCGTATGCCAAGATATCTTTTCTTTTGATTTGTTATAAAAACAAAAAAAAACAACAATAGACTTTATTGAAGATGAAGGTTCACAAGGAGCTTGAAGATCAGGACAGTTAGCATTTTTTTTCCTGTATTTTTGGTTTTCTACATTCACCTCAAGCATAACCTTCTGACATTTGGTAACACATTCTGTGCCTGAAGTGTTTGAAGTATGAAAGCAGCCCCACAGCATGATAAAACTTCCTCTACGTTTTACTGTAAGCATAGTATTTCCCTCATAGGCTTCATTATTTATCTCAGAAACAGCTGCACTTCAAAAAAGCCCATCTTAGTATTTTAGTTCTGACAAAAAAAATTATATGGAAAAATCTGCAAACATTCATTCAGTCTTTTTTATATTATATACATTGATCAGCGTGCAGCAAATAATAGCGGCTGACACATTGATGCAGATTGCTCTATGTCTGCCTCAAGCTCTTTAAATGTCTTTTGTGGTGTTTTTTCTTTCATTTCTTCTACTTTTTTAATTTATTTGATTTCATCCAAAGAGTGCCTCTGGGTTAAATTTTGTTTTAGTATTTTTATTTCAATTACTATAATGAAACATTCAGGACTGTCAATAGTTTCATCCATTACTTTGCAATTCTACCCCACATACTGACCCTTTTGAGAGGAAGCAGCAGCTAAGTGACTTGATATATCCTTTTCTATGCTCTCATTTGTTAACTGTTTTTTTATTGGACCTATAAATTAGAGGGGCATGTGCTTAAACACTCAGCAAAATACGCCAGGGGAATATTCAGCACAAATGCTCCTGATCAATAGACGTGTTTAATGCTAATCATCTGCCACAGCCCCCCAGTCTATTGATCAGAATCCGAAGTACACCAGCTTCAGTAGAAATAGGGTATGCATGTACACACACTTGCAGCCTTGTATGTGTATTCAAATGTACATGGATTCAGCATGTTTGATGATGGCAGGAGGGGACTCTTGTATTTATTGATCCTCCCTACGTTGAAGGACATGGTCATTGGGTCATCTGTCACAGAGCTGGAGGCGACAGTGATACACAGGCTCCCACTTCAAACAGAACTGATGGACCATGCAATGAGCAGACAGAGTCGGTTAATGGGGGTCATGAGGGAGTTTAGATTGTAGATATAGCAGGGCTAACATTGTTAAGCTCCATTTGATCATATTAGATTGGTGATCAGGAGGTACCAGCAGATGAGGCGGTCTGTCTTGTCACCAGATTGCTGGGAATTTCCTCACCTTCTACTCTAATTATCAGACTTGCTCATCCTTTGGCTTGGTCAAGTTATGGAATCAATATCTGTTCATTTGAGATGAGCTATGGAAGCTGGCTTTTGGCGCGGTCTGCGTGCAGATTTGTTCATGGAAAGAGAAACTGGGAGGCTCTTCTGTCACACGGTGTGTCTTCATATTCCTGTTATATTAGCATATCAGCTGGAGGTCTGAACGCTCAAATAAGAGAGTGGCTCTCGAGTTTGCGGCTGAATGTGAAGCACGCCGCTGACACAGCCTGAGAAGCATTCCTGCTATGCTTTATTCTGTTTCCGCGCCACTACATCCTCACTCTGACATTTGGCTGTGATAAGAGGAAAGCCTTGAATCCCACACATATCCACAGTGAATTCCAACCGCTGGATCCTGACTTCACTCCCACACTCCGGCATGCAGCAAAACTGCCGCACACATCTTGGACAATGATTGGATTCAGGCTGTATGCATGAGGCTTTTTCACACTTCCTATCGCTAGCATCTGCAATGCTAATGACTGAGCCACTGTGTTTCTCTCTTACTGGCACAGTTGCATTTCTCTGTACAGCTCTGTCTCTGCGTGTTTCTGTCCTTTCTGCAGATCTCTCTTTTTCTTTATGCAGCTTCGCAGATGCGTAGGCTCAACATCTGAAGCCGTATCAAAGCCCAGACGTCAAAAGAAGCCGTATGTCTCAGCTGAGTGCAGAATGTGGCACTGCCCCGACAGTAAATGTCATTTCAAAGATCATTTACAGCATTTCTTTGCAGATGTTACATCAGGTCTTCATTCTGCAGGAAAACAAAACACTGTTTACACTGATTAAGGTTTTACTTTCTCAGATGTGCAGCTTCCCTTTAGGTCCATATTTCAGTTCAGCATTTAACACAGTCATAACTCTACTCCCACCGCAGGTTCCAAGAAACTCCTCAGAATTTATTTCACCTGAAAAATGGTCTTAATCAATCTTGAACGCTTCCTCCCCTTCAAGCGGTCAACTCTCCCTCTCCCTCTGTCTCGCTCAGATTTACGCACGCACAATCCGAACACACTGGGAGCTTTCTTGAGCCCGGAGACTTTGTTGTATCGGTGTCAGTTTTGACTTTCCTCCCTCAACCGACTCCCCACCAGGCAGCAAGGAGGGTTGCTGGAGGCGCAGGGCCATGCCGGAGGTGACTTCCTGTTCAACAGCTGGGCCCTTGTTCGGCCCGGGCCCAGGCTACTCTGCAATAATCTCCCATGAGTCTTTCCACATGGGCAGAGAAGCCGTCATGTCGCACCGCTGTTTTTCCTGCCTTCCAACAAAGAAGAAAAGGTGATTGTGTTAAGACCTCTCAGCCCCTGCTTGGGGTCCCAGTTTGTTTGTGTAGCATGTGTGTGCGTGAGCGAATGAACTGTGAGTCACTCTGCTAGCAGGATGAATGCATGAATCAGCCTTTTCAGCGAGCATGTGAAGCAGTGGCTGGCTGAGGTGTACAGATTTGGAGCGCTCAGCTGTCACCAGCTGACCTCACCACAGACACACTTTGTGCTCCGCTACGGAGGAAACAGGGGTCCTCTCTATCCCACCCCCACCCTGTGGAGAACACTTACACCTCAGTTGGTTATCCTTAAATAATCTGGACTTGGTTCTGTGCACATGTTGGGAGAGGGCAATCTCCATCTTTTTTCAAATCTTTCTTCTCATCATCTTCTCTCTCTCTCTCTCTGCCCCCCTTGCTGTGACCTTTGGCTGGTTGTAAGCCATGCAACGCCTCAGGGCACAGGAACTCACCCACACAGAGGTCACCTGAGGTCACCTCAGTCTGCCTGGGTCCTTGTGTGCATTGATACGCCTTTGATGGCTTATTAGGGAATGTAACGGTGAGTAAAATAGGAAAGTCCCAGCTTCCATCACCTGCTGGGAATTTGACTGGAGCAGTCTTGTTATCAGAGGGACTCAAACAGAAAGACAGACACGGATATTTGTTGGAAATGAAAACCTAAGAGCCGGGTTTGGCGCACATTTTTTTTAGCTTTGATTCATATCATGAATTCACAAGTTCCATTTCCCTGGAATTTTTTAAATCCAAGTGAGAGTTTCAGGTTTAATGAATGCCATCCTCTCCTGTCCTTCACAAGAGGACACATGCAACCAAAAAGAGTCATGTTGTCGGTTTCACACAGTCCTATTCTGAACTTCATTCCCAACTGAAAGGCAGATGACACACGCGCGGCTATGATTGGACGAGACAGCTGCTCCCAGGACGTACAGAGGGCTTTGATTGGCCTTGGCAGCTGCCCATGCCGAGCTTAGTTTTAGTGCTTGCTAAGTGTGTGTGTGCATTATCAGTGAGGTCACCATTTTACCATAGCGCACTAATGCTTTTTAGCTGATGTTTATCCCACTAATCAAGTAAAGGCTTTAACCGCTGAGGCCATCATTGAAAGGAGGGCTGTACATTGTGTGTTTGGGTTGACTGCTTGATTTTTTGACATTATCGGGTTGTTTGATGAATTCTAACAAGCGTAATTGCTTTAAGACCACATATCTTGATGCGATTTTAGTTGTCAGCCCAGCCAAAAGATTCAGATCTCTTTATCCTGCCGAAACACAACTACACTATATGTCAGGGATATTTGGTCAAACCTCACCAGCCATCGCAGCGCTCTTGCAGAAAAAGAGGTGTTGCGAAATGTCCACCAACCAGTTGTCGAGAACCGTATATGCATAGCAGATCCCTAAAACACACAGGGAATGTGAGAACTCTGAACATACGAGACCCCAAGAATGCCACACATGCATGCACACACAGAGTTATTCATGAAGTGCACCAAGAAGTCTACGGCACCCATGTTCCCTCCTTCTGTGGTTTGGTTTGAGCTCTGACGACAGCTGAGGCAATTACATAATCATGCTGCTGCGTGCGGACCGGCCATGCCACCACTGTGGTGTCGGAGGGGGCGGTGCCAGCACAGGCCCCGCCACAGATGGCAGTTGTGCCTTCCCACACCTGCGAATCATTTGGACTCAAATTGTTTATTTGGCTTTTCTTAAGTGCTACCAGTGTTTCCTCTGTGCGTTTGTGTCCCCTCTGACAAAGAAAGCACCCCGCATCACCCCAACACAGCATGTCCCTCTGGGCAATGTGCAGTTTCAGCATGACCACCAACAAAACAGGGCCAAATTAACCCACAGGACACGCTCCACCTTCCACCTCCTCCTCTCCTCAGGCTGTCCTCTTCCAGAAATGCACGGGCACTTAACACAAATAAAGGAGTAATTCAAACAAGCTCTTTAGAGGGAAATATCAAGTTGTTGTTTGCTTGTGTTTGTTATTTGTCATCCTTTTGAAGGGAAAGCTTCTCTTCCTGCAACTCTAAATTTATTTAATGCTTTTTTGTTGTTGTTGTATTTGCCAACACAGAGGAGGAGACTGCTATCTATTAAGTTAAACTCTCAGCCATCTAAACTGCCGCTTGTAGTGGATGACTCAAGCCTGTGGTCGAAATTTATGGCTACAAGCTCTGGCTTTAAGTTGGTCAGATGATGCATGCGTGGACACACACACACCCATTTACACATATACACACCAATGGATTTGGCTTGTGTCGACCTTGGTGATAAAAATAATTTTCAAGCCCTGTCTCTCTCAGATTTCCTTGAAAGCAGGAGTCCATCCACAATGATTCGACACAAAAACTGGAGCGCTCACATATCAAAAAGAATCAATCTAATTAACAAATAGGAAACCGTTAACCAGCCGGAGCTTGCAGGTGCTAACGAGGTTCACACATTTTGCTAATGAGATAACAAGCAGGCTAATGAGGCCCTGGAAAAAGGTCATGATGTAATGTAATACCCAGCTCACACCAAGACTACTTTTGAGAGATGAGCTCTTCTGGGGAATTAAAGAGATTAAAATTAATATGCAGTAAAGAGGTCTATTATATCTTATCCCTGCTGGGATTGTTTCTTAATAGGACCTTTGATGGGAATTGTTGAGAAGAGCTCATGCCAATGAAATTAAAATAAATCAGGATGAAAGGAGAGACTAGAATGAGCAATGCAAATGTGTCTGCAAGGTCTTCCAGATGATGAAACAACAAGGACACTTTAATCAAAGTTTTGTTCTGTCCAGATTTCCTAATTTTGTTTGAACAATAAGATCGAAGCTCTGCTTTCATAAGCTGTCCATGTTTGGTAAAACAAATGCATTAGCTGGCCAGAGTAACAGAACTTTCATATTCAGCTGATCAATACATTTGTCCTGTGCACATAAAATTACAAACATAAACAAAGCATATTTTTCTGTGGTTTCATGCTCTGCTTTATTTCTTTTCTGGGATTCCATAGAAAATCGCTGTTATAAAAAACACAGAACACTGTTTATAAAACACAGAAGCTGCTGTTGTTTCACTTCTAATCCCTTGTGTGTCTCCTCACACTACTTCCCCATCAAAGAAGCTCTGATTGTCTGGAGTTCCACTGGGAGCAGTTGAGGGAGATGTGAAATGAGTGCTGGGAAAAAAAAACAACTTCAGAAGACAGGGACCGAAAATGAAGAGCCGAATAAAAGGATGCATGAGCAACCGATATATGAGGAAAATTTATTCCATACTGAGAAAAATAACAGCTGGCAAAGAATACAGATACAGTTTTCATTATATTTACCCTGCAAACAAATTTCCACACGCCTCATAAGCAGAGACACAACATAATACAACATCCATCCATCCATTTTCTGAACCGCTTAATCCAATTGGGTTGCGGGTGGGCTGGAGCCAATCCCAGCTGTTTACA
>JBBDHI010000024.1:14324643-14334854 GCA_037177115.1 Craterocephalus stercusmuscarum
AGCCTCTTGTTAAAGCAGTCCAGCAGTCATTAGATACTAGTAAGCTTTTCAGTACAGCAGCAATGGAAATATCAGAGGATCTCCTGAAAATTGTTTTAAGTGCCAATTTGTTTTAGAGGGGATAAAGATGGGCAGATGAGCTACTTTTTATCAGCCTCTACATGTTTTTATCATTCTCAGTTGATATGGCCGAAGGGGTCTTGAATTAGCTTGAAATATAAATGAACTGTGCTTATTATTTTGAGTCAGAACAGAAGTTTATCTATTAACAGAAACAACCAATCAGTCCTAATTCTGTGGAATGGGACACAATTACATCTTTGAGTGTCATACAGTATCCAAACATGGGTGTTAGCAAAGAGATTTTGACATTTATACGTTTAATTTTCCCTACTACTCTAACAGGATATCCCATAGAGGCGCAAAGACTTACGTTTCGTTGCCTGAACCGACATGTAGCTGCACATACAGGGTGTCTGTTGTCTGCCGGGTACTTCAGCCAAAGCAGCAGGTGTTTAATTTAAAGACTGCTGTAAAAGAGTTTATATCTGCCTGTGTGTCTCACACTCCTCTTGGAAAGTCTCTCATGCTCTGTCTCTACCCTCTGTTCACCCCGAGGACATGCTTCTCCATTTGTTGTGGCTCAAGCTGCTTTAAGAGCATGGCTGAGGTGACCGGGGGACAAGGAGACAACACATGTTGGATGTTTCAGGAAATTCAGACAGCAGCACAGACAGGTAGCCAGCTGTACATAGTAAGTCTCAAACCCACTCAGATGTGCCTCCATTTGCAGTCAAACTTAGATGAAGATGGGGGACTGTTTATGGAGGATCTCCTTCCATTTGATTACAAACAGCTGCTGGATGTCAGCTATGCTAGCACCTGCCTTCTTCAGCCTATTCTAATTTTTATGCTGCTTCTAATAATAGCACAAAGTAGAGTTTTTATGAGACAGAATAAGTCTGATGTGTGAGCCAGCCATCCAGATGCATTAACCCCATCCATCTGCATCTAGTTTCAAAACTCAATCCTTTCTCATTTTTTTGTCCCATTTCCAAAAGACATGTACTGCTTTTGAGGGGCTGTTGTTAAAAAGATTTAAACTGACTGCAGGCAAAAGTCCATGTTATAGTGGCAGACTAAACAAAAGGTGTACAGTGTTACCAATTTGTGTGTGCAGTGTATATTTTCCATGATAAGGCCGATGACAGACTTGGGTTGACCCACACCTCACTGTCATTATCTCTCTCCAGACCTGACCACTAATAGAGCCCAACACTCTGTCAACACCTGGAGAAAAGAAATATGCATCCATTTCTGATACGTATGAAAACGAGCCAACTCCCACACAGCTCTCTGAGCATGATGACACTGAAGTTATCATTGGTTCTCTGTCTGTGGAAAACAGTAAGGCGCTACTTAGTCTGAGAGCTGTCGGTTGTAATTCACTCTCACTTATGGTTTGTATAATTACCTGAAAATGACAGAGTGCAGGAGTACCTATGATAGACAATTTATATATGGGCCACGTGGTACTAGAATGCCAGAGAACAGGGTGAACTGGTCTGCACCAGATCATAAATGACACACAGATGCTGAAGCTCACTGCTGTGCGGCGTTGTAATGAATGCATCTCCCATTGTCCCATTGTTTAGGACAGCAGCTTGTAATCTAATTCAGTTCTTTCTGGTGTTTACTGAAAAGCCAGTGTGTAATAACGATTTTAAACACTCCATGTGACTCCGTCCTTACAGTCTGGTTTCTGTAGTGACTATTACTGCTTCCACTTAAAGTAAAAGTCATTGTGAGAGTAACTAAAGGTGGATCTTCCTTCAGTTGTACTCAACAGGTCCAGCTAAATTAAATAGAACTTAAGTGCAATGAGGAGATTCATATGAACACTGTTTAATGTTAGCACCCTACTTTATGTGTCCCTGGTTTGTTAGTTTCCCTGATAGAATCGGCTCCATCAGCGGGATCCATTCAGCAGGTTTGATGTTTACTGTTTATCTCTAAGGATGCTCTGTTGTTCAGCGACGTAGAACCAGTCATAGTTTTATTGAATTAACTGTATCTCATTGATTTACTGTCTTTAAATGTTGCAAACAGATGCAAACAGGTTTAGTGTTGTGTGAGCACATTTAGAAAGGGTTTGATGTAAAGGATATAATGATTGTTTTTTCTGTACAGTTTCACAAATCATTTTATTTTTCTGGTCTATTCTTTAATCAGTTTTTAGATCTTCAGTCACGATAAAAGTCCATTTTTAAATCAAGCTGTCGGGTCGGCGGGTCATGTGGACCTTTTATTGAGAAAAATAAAAAACATTAAGATTTGATGCCCATCCTTAGTGTGGAGAAAGGAACTTTTTTTTAAAGACTCAGATGAACAGAAGTAATATTTCCCCAGTACATCACAGGCTCCATGGGTCCCAGCAGACTTCAATGTTGCCAAGCTCTGATTTTATTAACTGCCTTGTCTGAGCAGCTGCTCCTTCCAACTAAAGATAGCTCCATTGTTTACAACAGCCCTGACATAAGTCAGAACGAGCTTGTTGAATGTTGCTTCCTTTACTGTATGTCTAATTGCGGCCAGGCCAACCCTGCCACATTCCGCTCTCTCTCGGTTCTCTATCACTGGCAATAAACAACATGTGTCTGTCCTGGCTATTTGCAGAAGATACTGTCATTTGGTGACTTCAGCAGCTCTGTGTCCCAATGAAAACTCAGCATCCCATTACCTCATATCGCTGATATGGAGGAGTGAGTTTAGGCGGGTGGCTTGGTTTGATGATTCAGCGTTGGGTACATCCTTGTTGACCCAGCGGAACATCAGATAATGATGAGACTGTGCTGATTTCAGCAATGGACTGGCTTCTCCCACATTAAGCTGATAAAGACATGGTTTTATCCACATTAGAGCTTTTAGCAGGTTTGGTCTGACAGAGCACAACAGCATATGAGAGGAAATCATTTACTACCATTTTGCAGGCTTGGCTTAATTTGTAAGACAATCAAATATGTCCAGCAGCTTTTCTCTCTGCATGCATCAAGCTGACACTGAGTTTATGGATGTCATCAGTGTTTAAATGAACTCCAAATGAAGCGTATGTCTGTGTGGGGTCTGAAGGATCGCCCCACAAATGAGTGATTTTCTCGTTGATTGTTATGACCCCACTCTGTCAACAGCACATCTATTTCTGTCACTGAATCTATGTTAATGACGCCAACTGTGTATGCACGGGCATGTGCAGTGTTTGAGCAGCGTTTAAATAGCTACAGTAAAACAGCTGGGATTTTGGAGTTTAGCTGCCATCAACCCATGATGGTGACATCAGTTATATTTTGGCCCACATGGACAATGCAGCATACCTGTGCTGTATTAAAGAATACACAAAGACCTTGCAAGATTTAACTTCTGCAAACCAGGTGATTCTCTAAACTGCATGCACCTACTTCTTACATAGACATTGTCAAATAATAATATAATATAATTCCTCCAATATCATAACCATAATAAAAACAAAAAGAGCATTTATATGAATTGAATCTCAGAAATCCAAGATCCAATGCTCTTATAGCAGCACCATCAGAGAAGGACTAAACCTCTAACGCGCTTTGTGGAAAACTTTTATTTATTAAAAATAAAAGAAGAAGAAAAAGATCTGTGGCTTTTTTGGTTTGGAAATCCAATCTAACGCTTGTGACAAATTTTAGGAAACAGTAATGCAGATACTGTTTTACATTTAATGGGTTTAAAACTTTAAAATTACTGAGATCCGTCCTCAAAGCTCCTCTAGAGTTACGCACATTCCCCGTGTCATAACTCCTACTACATTCAGTACACACTCACAACCAAACCTGACAAAGTAATAAAGTAACTTGAATTGATTATAAAAATTAAGCACAACCAGAAAAAGCCCTCAGCCAGATCACCAATCCCTTGGTGGAGTTCACATTTCTGTTACTAAATCCATTTTGTATATATAAGACAGGAGTGACTGTGTTAAACAAGTCCTTTAACTGGTTTGCTTTCAGCCATCAAAGCACATTGACATTAGACAGATAGACATTCCCAAACCCATTCATTCTCACAGGCTGAGTCGGACGCAGCCCATTCATTTTGTGTTACATAAACATGTCCCAGCTTTGGCAACGTGAGACACTTTCAGTCACAATTGCTTGACTGTGCCATACTCATAAAGCAATAGCTCCATAATGTTGCCTCCCTCCTAAGAAGGCTGTCAAAAGCGCTGACACAAACACACAGCCCCGTACATTCAAATCCAATGGGCTATTGTCAGCTGGATGCTGTTAGAGTGTTACGCTGGGGGGAGGGAGAGGAAGCATTCTCGACACCTTCAGCTTCTGCCCTATTCACCTTGCATGTTATTCTACAGGAATGCCATTAGCTAAGTGAAAAATGGCTGTGTCTGTGAGTGTGGGTTTCTGGATGAGTTCAGGAGTGTGTGTGTGTGGTTGTCTCCATGCCTGACTGGGTCTGTTTGGGAATCAAGACCCAAAAGACAATAAAAGGCATTTCTTTGAGTCTGTGTGTCCGTAAACATTGATTGCAGGTTTTTAAGGCGTTGCCGGCGTGTGTGCATCAAGCGAATGTTGAGCTTTAACCGGCGCTTTAATGCTGTAGATGAAGTAGGCACTGGCTGTGTGCGCTGATTGAAACCAGATGCCTTTGCTCAGCTTTCCTGCACAGTGCCAGTACATTGTCTCAGTAGATTTTTATATATATTTTTTTGTCCTCCAAAATGTGCTCATGTTTTGAAGAAAAAGATATTTCCGACGGTGTTCAGCATTCTGTCAGCTAAGCATGTTTGGTTTTCACCTCACAACGGCCAGCATCACGTTTACGTGCATTTTTATAAATAGTCACTATCTGATTTTAAAGTTTCCAATTTGCCCGTGGAAACAAAGTCTGCTGTAGTTTCTCATAACTCTCTTCAGTTATATGACAACCCAGCTTCAGAAAAGCAGCATTTTGACTTTGATTTCAGCCAGAGTTGAGCGTAATTACATTGTGGACAGCTTAAAGACTATATTATAGAAAAGGCAGTGTAGATTAAGTTGCCGTTTTTCAGGGCTCATCTTCAGAGAGCTAAAGCAGACAGAACATTAAAAACATATCCTTAAACTATACCCAAAATATTTAGCAGCCTGCAGCCCCTCATGTGCAGTTATAAAAGCTAAAATACATTCAAAGTACTGGAAGAGGTTTGATCTCGTCTCAGTTAAAGTGTGGTTTAATATTTCATTATGTCCACGTTGGCTTACAGGGTTTTGTCTCAACTGTATTCTGCAGGGGTCAGCATATGGCCCACAAACACAGACACACACATGCTCATGCACACACACGCACACACACCATGGTCTGCAGAGCCTAGTGAAAACAAAGCTGGGCTCTGCCAGTGTAAACACAGACCATTGTTATGGGCGCTGTTTCCCGCCTCGTATCTTCGCTCCCCGTAGCGCTGCAGGCCTCTGAGAGGTACAGCTCTGGCACCGGTCCCGCTCGGTGGAGTTATATTAAGAATCGCGAGGAATCATTTGCCCTGCATTTATATGACCATATCATTATAACGCAGGCCATAGGGTGTGATTTATGTGCTTGGTTTCGCTCCCTTGCTCTCCTCTTTCTCTCTTTTACTGGTCGGGTTTAACTGCTTGGCTTTAAGTGTGGTTTGTGGTCATTTAGTTAGAGAAGTTTTAACTTTTTGACTGTTATTTTTAGAAAAGCAGCAGTCAGTATAATATATTATACTGACTTTTCCAAACAAAGCTTATAGAAAAGAGGAGGAACGGCTGTTTGGGCTGATATTGAGAAAATGCACTGGGCCAACCATTAGTATGGCAGTGCAGTTATTTTTTTGTGCCAATTATTGAAAAAATGTGTGTGAGAGAGTGTGTGTCACATTATGGCTTCTCTCAACTGTGACCCTGGGCCACATGTGCAGCAAATTAGGACCAATCAGAAACCTGTAATCAGGGCGTGGCGTGGGGATGGTGGCAGCGTGGCAGTGGGGGAGTTTTAAGACCCATGATTAGTGTGTACGACTGATGAGGAAGAACAGGGGGAGCTGGCAGGCAAAATCCAATTTCTTAATTTCTTTAACTGCCTTTTCCCTTTTTTTTCTTTTTTTTACACACATGTAGGGGTCTGTGTTTATTTATTCTAGTCAAGCGGCCTTGGATAGAATGAGGTTTTGTGTTCTTGATTTTCTTTTTCAAACATATTTAGTTGACAGATTGCTGCGGTTCACCGCATGATCTGATGCAATTACAGAGAGGTATTTAAATGAAAGAATATACTTTGATAGGACTTGCAACATACCTGATACATAAGTGCTTTTGAGTGAATAGAAAATTCTAACAAAGTCAGTATTACTTACTGTTATCGCTAGATTGAGCTCTGACATATACAGAAACAAGAAGTGCTGCTTACTCTATGTTGTTGAAATGGCATTGAAAACTTTACAGTTGCATGCACATTGAGGATAAATCCTACCTTAACTTACTTCAAAGCCTCAGGTCTGAATAATAAACAATTACTTTTCCTCACTGATCATACCATAGTTCAAGAATTGTAGTACTCATTTTTAAATTGTAAAAATTTAAAAAAAAATGTAGTAACTTATAATGAAATTTTCTACTTCTTATCTATCTAAGGAAATGTAATGGTAAAGGGCTCCATTCTTGATAAGTATTAGTTGGAAATGGCACAATTAATTCAAGCAAATTTTTCTTTCATAATCCTCTGGCATGTGGAATCCTACGATCCCTGTGCCAGATTCTGACATTAGAGTTTTTATCGGCTGAAGGAGTTGTTTTTTTTATGAAGAAGAAAATGAATTAAAGTTAGGAATCAACTGTTATATTAGTTTAGATACCACTTCTATGCACCATAAAACATATTATCATTCATTTCTTTTTTTTTCCCTTCCCTGACAGTTGTAGAATGATCACTAAAATGTTGTGTTAACTTGTTTTTTCTTCTCGAACCTCATTTTGAGCAGCATTTTTCCATCTTCAACTATTTGTGAGCTGTTGTTTTAAAAAATCTTCTCTCTAGGAAATGACAGCCCCTGACTTGTAAACATGGAGAATCACAAGTCTTAAAGATTTGGGTCATACACTGATGTATATCTGCCTTATTTTTGTGTGAATGGTTTTTTAAAAAATCTGCAAAGTTTCTTGCAAGTTTTCCCAGCTTTTCAACTAAACATGTTTCTACTTACAACAATTTCTGAGGCAGCATTGCTCCATTCAGGACTATCGTAAGAATGGACCCTGCAGTGAGAGCTTTAAATGTCAGTGGTTAAATAAGCTTGTCCAGATTTTCATCATTGCTTACTGTTGGAAAAGTCTTGTAATGTGTCCAGGGCATAAGTAGTATCCAGTGGCGGGAGGGAGTGTGGTCTGATCCGCTCTTTCCTGCACTTTGATTGGCTCCTGGATCACTGCCAAAAAAAGGCTCTGGAAATTTGATCAGTATGTTTATTCTCTACCTTTTAAACAAATGGTCCATTTTTACCCTAAATCACATGTCACAATTTCACTGTTCGAATTGCTGCTGCCAGCAAAGCCACGCAGCAGATTTTTCTTCATGACCTGTTTGCTTGTCCTGAGCCATGAACATGCGAGAACAACAGACAGCTGGACAGACAGTCATCTGTTGAGCTATAAACCGCTGTCGATCCAACGGGGCAGACAAACATAGTGACCGAAGCATGGCCCGGCCGCCAAAACCACATGTGAGTGGGCAGGAATGTATAGCCCACTGCACTGTGGGTTCGTGTCAGAAGGAAAGAGCGCAGACTCCCTGACTCACAGGCTGCTGTTAGGCTGGGGGTTGTACATGGATGGGGAGGTGGGGGCAGCAAAACCTTTGAGAATCAGCATGTTGAGTCATGGCCACAATATTACACAATATAAGTCTACAACTGTCTTACTCGCACGGTAGCCCTTTAAGTATTTAGCTATGAAGGCAACTTTAAGTCTTCATTAAAAGCACCTGCTGGCAGCCGTTGCTTCCTCGGCTAAATTCCCATTTTAACTCGGTCTCTAGAATCATATTTGTTATATAAATTTCATCGTTAATTACCATAATTCAAGTTAGGACTTCTTTCAACTTCTGATTAAAATTTTTCGGACCACAGCTCAGTATTGTTGCCATTGATGAACATAAGCAGATAAAGTGCCATGTATTAATTTTAAGACTTTATAGACCAAATCTGGGGCTGAAAGAGGATAAATATCAAAATTACTCATTTAAGTATCCAGAAAATTGCAACAAATGTTGCTCTATGTGCTGCTAAAACAGCACAGTGATGAAAAAGTAATCTTGTTGTGTTTTAGCATAATATAGTATATAAAGGATGGATTTAGTCAGACAGTCAATGCATTGTCTAATTGCAAAGATCTATAGCTTTGACATCGGAGTACAGATCCACTAACATATGTGCGTTGTTTAAGACTTGTCAGTAACTCAGGTGGGTTTGTAAACCCTTTCAAGTCTCCCGCATGTTTTGGTATATTCCAAGCTAATCTCTAATTTGATTCGGTCCACTTAGACTTTCTTCACCTGCTCACAATTCTCCACATTATGAATCAAAAACAGGCTTTCAGAGTGGTTTTACTTCTAATTTGCCCCCTAATCACATTTCTGTTACTTAATTAGGAAATACACAGACCAGTTTAAAAGAGGTAGCTCAGATGATGATATGTGACAGAGTGAAAGCCAACCAGTAAGGATGCAGAGTTGTGTCATGGCAGAGAAAAATCTGAAGGAAGTGCTCCAAAAGCACATGTCCCTGAAGAATAGTAGAAAATAGTCAAGGGCATACTGTAAGAATACAACTTTTTGATACTGATACAGTACAGCTATGATAAATAATATATGATAACATCATGTGGATGCTGGTTCGCCTCTCCCAAAAGGGGAAAATATGTTTCCTTTTCAAATAACACATTGTCTAATCAAAATGTGATTTTTCTTTCATTTCCTCCTCCCCCTCGCTCCACCTTTCCTTCTCTTTGAAGTTCCAAAAAGGTTGCTCCAGGAGCAAGGCCCCAGACCACCGGTGTACCGCCCACCGCCCAGCGCCTATGACCCCAACATAGTGGGAGACAGCCCTCCTGAAGGGAACTCAGTTAAAAGTCCTACCACAGTTCCAGGTGAGCAAAATGGCAAACATGCAAGTGCACACATTCTCCCATATGGAGCCAAACAAACTCTGCGAGAGCAGTTAACAGTTTCAAGGCCGTCAGGGTTTAAGAGCAACCATAACTTATGTCTGGAGTCAAAGCATATATGTGTGTGTATACAAAAAGTCACAAGTTCAACTGTTTCCATGTGTGTCCGAGCCCAGCCATTGGATTATGATCGCTGCTCTTAAAAACATATTGCTTTCCAAGAAGGCCGTGATTGGACTATTTGTAACCACAGACTGTTATAATGTCAAACTCCCAGAGAGGGAAGGGAGGACAAAACAGAGCAAGAACAATGAAATGTCAGCATGAAAAAAAGAGGAGACCCCGGTGAGGAAGAAAACTCACACAAAGCCTTATTCATGAGGGATGTTGGCCTGCACCCAGCGCACTAATTACTCTGCTCGGCTACCGGCTCGCTACTGATGAGGAGGACCCTGGAATGAATGAGGAGTGAAAAAGAAGGAGGATGTTCGCTGTGGCACTGTCATGCTTCCAATGCATGAGTGGCTTCACTTCCTCACACTGCACCTACGGCTCATCTGGAAAAACCTGCTTCCATCTCTGTGTGACGGCAGACAAAACATGAAAAAGGGAAGCAGAGCAGTTTTAATGCTGTCGTTTCATCTGAACGCTTGGATCTCTGCGTTGTCATAACTCCATTCGAAACATTTGAGCCTTAAATGCCAAAGATTTTTGAAAGTTCATTATAATACCATGCATCCATACCAATGTGAATCAATTTCTTTACACTCTTGGCAGTTTTGTGTCCGTTTTTGTGTGCGTTATAGAGGTTGTGGTTGAACGCTAGCGGAGGTGTGCACCACTGTGGGTCCAGGTGGAAGCATTTACCTCCTCAGTGAGCAACTCCAGTCTAAACTGCATTTATCAGATAAAGACAGCCTGACACACCTTAGAGACTCAGCAATTAGAGGTCATTGGTGTGTGTGACAGTTCACCAGAGTAAGCTCACCTGCACCGACCAAAAAC
>JBBDHI010000024.1:14352779-14367257 GCA_037177115.1 Craterocephalus stercusmuscarum
ATACAGAAGATAATTGTGCTTTGAAAAAGCCAAAAAGCTCTGGCTGATGCAAAGATGGTTAAGAATAAAGACATCAGAGATGTCATTCACCGTTAAATTTAAGAGTAGGTTAGTTATTGTTATATAACTGCAAGGACAGTAATATGAATGATCAGCTGTATCAGCATGTATGAAAAAGACTTAAAGTCTGAGACATACATTGGCCTTATGGCCAGTTAGTACTTTATGTCCAGTGAAGGGATAGCCTTTGTGTGTCCAACATCTCAGATAAGCAACAAATCTGGAAAATTGTAAATTGTTTAAGAGTAAATGTTATATTAGTGTTTGCATTTACTGTCCACATAGTTGACTAAATAAATATCGGCACATCGAGGAGAAAACGGCCTGTGTTTTCATCCCAAAACAGCGAGTAGATGATAAAGCTGGTGTGTTCCGTTAATGCTGGATAAGCTGCGGCTATCGTGTTCCCTGATTTGGTCGTGAGATAGCTAGAAGTTATCGTCTTCATCTCTGCGGGACATTATGAGCTGCCTCCTTGGACCTGTGAGGTGAAGGACACTAGACGGGGAGTCCAACACTCCAGAGTCCAGTTTAGGAGTGGAAATGCATCTTGGTCCGACGCGACCCATGAGACCACGCACGTCCCTGTGAAGGGCTGGATCGCTGGGGATGGAGTTCAGACGGACACCCTGTTCCAGACCCCCAATGTCCCTGTCCAAACGGGGATTACTGCCGCTGCTGGGAGACTGGGGATCTGCGCTGAAGTATAAGGTTGAACTTGATTCCGTAGGGCAGAAATATGGCTCTGGACTGTCCCCAAACACAGACTTACCCTCTGGTGAGCTGCGTTTGAAATCTGACGCGGGAGACTCCATCGGGCTCTCCATCTCCAGACTGTCATCCTCTTCAGGTTGTTCCGTTGATGTTGGCTCACTGACACTCTGGAACTCATCTTTGCAGTCTGAGAGGGGTGCCAGGCCTTTCCCCTGGGACTCTGAGGTGGAGACACCCTCACAGCTGCCCCCAGCTGTAATAGTGAGACCCTCATTGCTTTTAAACTCTTGGTTGTACTCCTCCATGTCCAGTATGGCCGCCGCTCCCCCGGCTCCATACGCTCTGTTGATTTTACCAAGATCTCCCGTTTTGAGGGCCAGGCGGATCAAGAGCCAGTGGTGGTGGTAGCAGGGGCAGGAGCTGTTTGACCGGCCCCCGCAGTTTCCTGGGTGCTCCAGCAAAGAGCCAGCTACACCTGAGAGGGAGAAGCTGCCATGGTTTTGAAAAGGAGGAGCAGGCAGACTTTTGTCCCTGAGAGAGAAGGAGGACTCCCCCTGTTCTATGCATGTGCTGCCCATGTGGTGGCTGCTGGTACCCTGGGAGATCTCTGTAGACTTGGGATGAAGGAAACGGTAGTACAGGACTAAAGAGGTGGCTCCTGGGTAGAGGAAGGATAGGGGGAAAAAAACTAATCTTACCACATTGAATTCTTTGTTTTTTTCCACTCGGATACCAAATAAATACTGGTCAGGTTTTTCAGTGCAGATACTGTGGTCAGAATGACTCACCAAGGAGAAAGCTGCACAGCACAGTGGTGGGGAGGGTCATATTGTCCCACGATGCTTCACTCAGGAAATCAGAGGCAGCCAGCAGGAGCGTGGCGTTCTCTACTAGCATGAACTAAAGGATGAGATAAGGTCACAGCATCAGTTATCTGTGGACAGTTTTACGTCACTGTTAAGTTGAGGACATAAAGGTGAGACTGACAGTGCAGATTATCTGCCTGTGTATATATATGTATGTGTATGGGGTAATGAATTAAAGATCTACATTTAATTCAGAGCAATATTCTGGAAAAAGAAACAAGTCCAAAGTCAAGTGCTTTGCTTGAAAGTCGTTTCTTACAGCATAGAAACTAGCCATGCGAAAACGTGAGGGTCCATCCTTGACGTTGAGGAAGAGGAAGACGTGGACAAGCCCCAAAATGCCGTTAAAGGCGCGCCAACACCAGGGGCCGGTGCAGATGTCTGGTTGCTGTGATACCAGCCAGAAGGAGGCTGTGAGCCAGTGGAAACCTGGAGGTCAACACAAAAATAGACTATAAGGTGTAACAGAGGATCCATACAGTGTATCATATTGATGCAGAGGAGCAACTCAAGACTGCATCAAGGAGAAATACTGCAGTGCTCAGGGAACAATTACATAACTCAATGAGTAGACTTAACATGAAAACAATGTAAGAAATAAATCAAATGTTCAATCCTGAGACATAAAAAGCATTAGAGTCTCTATTGTTACACATTTATTAATAGTAAAATCAGAAGCATACACCCAAAAGCATTCATTGCTTACCTGCTACTCCACAGACCCACCAGTTGAAGACTCTGGCAAAGAACATGAGGCAGGTCACCCTGGCACCCAGCATGCCTGCCCTCCACACCAGCTGGCACAGCAGGGCTGCTGGCGGCATGGCCAAGTGGCCCGGTCGGATCAAACAGCAGGCTCGGCTGTACAGCACCAGGGCCCAGGAAATAGACAGCACACATAAGCCACAGCAATAGGCCACTGAGGGTGAAACAGAGGAAAAGCGTTTGAAAAAAGGAAACAGAAATCCTGTTTAAACATTGTTTGCAACTACTAACATGTCCCAAACATCATTTAGAGCCACCGATCGTTCTGTAGTTCACCTGGTGACATGATGCCCACATCAGTGGACACCACAACATATGCCTGCAACAGGCTCTGAGGCAATGTAAGGACAAGGGCCTCCAGCAACCAAAGAGCAGCAACATCTGCCTGCTGCATGACAGCAACTCCGAGTTCAGCCACCGAGCCCTGCACATGCAACACACACCTCATGCAATCCCACAACCTGCCAGAAGAGGGAGACAGAGACAAACAGCAGAGCTGGAATAACCTTCTCAACACACAATGACAAAATATTGCGAAAATGTAATTTTCCTCCATACTCTGACATGCACTCATCATATCACCAAGTCAGTTTATTTCCAGGAAAATGCAAACAGGATTCAATTCTTATGCATCCGTATGTTAATTTACCCATCTAGAATTACAAAGATCTTACCTTTTGAAAATGCCCAAGTGTAGAATATGAATGACAGAGAGGTAGCATCGCCTGTCATCACCATCATCATAGTACCATTTGACACTAAGCAGCTGAACTGCTGTCCCTGGAAGGAAGAGTCCGAGTGTGAGGCCCGCCCACTGCGTCTCTTCGTTCCAAAGGTAAAACCCAATACAGTAGATCACTAGTGGACACAGACAAGAGACATGCAATTGCACATTGGTTGAGGTATACAGTGTTTGGATACTGATTATGTGTCAGATTGGTTTGAGTTTTCACAAAGCTATGATGCCTTTAAGGAATGCATACATCAACCTTCAAATATGTGAAAATATGTTGACCACAGGATAGACCAGCAGAATCATTGAGAAGTTAAAAAAGAGACACGTATCTACAGTAAATTTAATTTAAATGTAAGGGCCTATTCTAATGAGATCCATTAACAGACCTGGATTTGACACAACGTTCACTTTTTTTTCTTTGATACAGAACTGAAATGACTGTCTTGTCAATGACTCAAAGAGTAAGGCATCAAAAAGGCAGCAAAGTATTTTTATCTTCAGGGAATGGTATACCTCTAGAGGACAAAGTCACACTTTGTACACATGCATTCATCTTTTTAATAGCCTGACCTTGTCCCATTGATCCACTATTTGAGGAGACATAACACTGTGCTGCACTGTTTTTGACTCCAGATGTGTATTATTAATGGCATTAGCACTTCTAATATCCTAATATTGATTTAATCCAAAATATCTGCATCATTGAAGTGTCAATGTCACCCAAATGATATCTTATCTTTGTTTATGGACAGTGATTAAATTAAATAATCCTCTATTATAAAACACTAGTTGATGACCCCTGGAGGTCTTGGGGCCACATTTTGGACAGTCCAGCGTCCAGCTGGCCTAAACAATAGCCATTCTGTACTGCTATGCGTTAACAAAAGCCAACCAGATTTCCCAGTTCACTTGTAATGGCTGTGTATAGCGTCTCTGAATTGAATTGTGTTTCTACCTGATCTGCGGCTGTGGCTGACAAGAGATCCAACAATAAGCATCCTGACAGCCTAATGGTATTTTCTATCAATTTAAGCTTAAATACCCCCGGTAAACCGCACATCCCCACAAACCATTTTGTGACAACATTCAATTTTAGCGCCTACACTAATAAGCTAGCATCCCGCTAGCGCGTGGAATTTTATGCCCACTTACGTGCGCTCCGTTCGGCGACGATAACCAGCGCCGACACGCCGAGCAGAGCCGCCTGGCACCACGCTATCCAGCAGCTGCTCCGCCGGGCCGCCGACGGCATCCTGCGGGCGACCGCTCCAGCAGCAGCGTTTATCATGTTGCGGATATGTGGCGGCGAGAGTAAAGCGGTGACATTATCCTGGGCATCCTTCACTCCGGGTACGTCCGCTCCCTTCTTCTTCTTCTCCCGCTGCCTGCCCCTATGTCAAAATATATGACGTCAGTGGACGGTTTAAAGAGGCATCCGTAACAGACTGTTCCCGCTGTGCTGCCATTCTCTCTTTTCTCCTACCTCATCATTTTCTTTCAATCATGTATGTCATTGGAAAATGGAGTAATTAACTGCCTGATTATAGAGGGAATGGATTACTTTAATTAATTTTTGGGGGGGGGCTTATTTGTACCCTGCCATCCAGAGAGGTCATAGGTCACTTTACTGTGGGACTTTTGAATAATACTTCTGGTACGTCTTTCCTTCCACTGAGAAGAAGTTCAACAAAAGCTGGTAGACCCTGTGTGACCTGATCTGCAGTGTATCATTGGCACCAAAGAGACATGTTCTCTAGGTGTCAAAGGAGGACCAATTTGAACCTTTTGCCACCTGACACCCTTTTAACTTGTAATGAGAGTATCAGAAGGATGTTGAACAGTCCCGTCAGGCTGCATGTCTGTCCCTCAGTTACAGTGAAATGATAGCTTGGTGCACCCTGTGTAGATTGGAAAAATATTTTTCATTAATGTTTGATCTGTTTCTAAAGAGTTGGGATGCTGTATAGAAAATTACTATAAAAACAGCACTTATGATTTGTCAATTATTTAAACCACGTGTTTAATTAAAAGCAGTACAAAAAACAATGTGTGAAACTTTTAAAAAGTAAAAGAAATAAATGAAAAAAATTCGGTGTATATATTGGCCAAAAATCTGTTCATGTGCTTGCTATGCATAAAAACTACATTAGTGCAATCCCACATCGCAGTTGCTGGTGTTTGAGCTGTGGACTGATTGCAAGCTTCAGTCCAATATTTCTGATAAGACAGTTCAGTTTTCAACTTTGCCTCAGTCACTCTCAAATGAGCAGGAGATGCTGGATTTTATGGATTTATTAATTTGTGTCAATTGGTACAGTGTTATTCTTTATTGAGTATTCCCCTGGGATTAATGAAGTATTTTTCATTTCATTCCTTTCATTTCCATTGTTTTTTATTCTTTATTAGGATCTCCATTAGCTTCCACAAAGTGGTTGCTAGTTTTGCATTTTTAAATTGTGGATGTAGAAAAAAAATCCTTGGTGTTTCTTCCATGACAAGTGTTTCTTCCACAGCTGTTTTGTTTTGCTGAAAAAAAGTCATTTCCAGCCTTGTTGGTGAGAGAAAGACAGTTTTCCAATACTCAGAATCTTTTATATACATTGTGAAAATGATGAAATTGTGGAAAATCCTTACCCGTATAGTCTTTGGAAAGACTCAGCTCTTTATATACCCAGTCATGTTGCAAAAAATAGTGTCATCTTTTGTGGTTGGAATGTCTATCACTCGAATAATATTAAAACTGTCAAATAAATATGAATACAAGTGCAAAATTACTCTCAGTGCTCAGTGGAGATATTTTTTATCTGCGGTTGGTTTCTTCAGAGTAAAATGCTGATACTTACCAGTCATGAATATCACTGGTATATCACTCATAACAGGATGTTTATCTGCATCGCCACCTCCCCACATAAGTTCAGAACACTGAAGTATGTATGCCATGCACTAAAAGTTGAGGTTTCCTCTGTGTCGTCACTTAAGTACCTAGCCCAGTTACACTGCACAGTGATGCTTGTACCGTCATTTTCGCTTTAATCAGGGCAACATAAATATGCATATAAACAGGAACTCTCAGTAATGTAAAATGAAACCAAAGTAAAATATTTTATACATAATCACATTTAGTTTTTTGCTCCATCAAGATGTTCCAGAGATACAAAACAAGATAACTGGAAATGATACAAGTCAATGCTTTTATGCATGATATATTTAAATCATCATCATCAATTCAATAAATAAAGATGTAGACATAAAATCAATCAAGTCACTTTTTCCAGGCCACAGAGGCAAAGTTTTGACTTTTCATAAACTACAGTCTCTGTAGAGAATATGCAAGGCAATCTGTGATGGGGGTAAGGCTTTACTTCAAATAGGGCAGTGACAGACAGCTGCTAGGTTGACCTGTAAGGATTATTAGGTTGGATTAGCAGGCAGTCTTAAGTCTCTGAAATGCAGCCTGACTCCAGTTTGACGCTTGTTGGATTCAGACATACAGGACTGTCATGATGCAGCTTAGCACCATGACGCTCCTTTACTGATCTGTAGATGCTCTGCTCAGTCTCCTTTCTGGTACCATCCTGGTGGCTTAAGACATGATTCTCTATCTTCTGAATCAGGTCAATGACATTCCTCCTGTCCATGTCAACCTCTCCAGCCATGGCTTCGAGCTCCTCTGCAGCCTCGCTCATGTCAAACCTCTCTATCTTTAAGTTGATCTGATGTAGCTCCTCTGGCGTGTGTCTGCAGGAGGCTGAGGGGGAGAGAGGGCAGAAGCCTTGGAGATGCACCTGCAGGCTGCAGTAGTGGAGATAAGCACAGGGGCAGCGAGGACAGCGGTGAGGTCGCTCTTCAGTGTGCAGGCGTTTGTGAAGCTTGAGGTGGATGAACTGAGTGAAGCGGGCTGGGCAGAGCTTGCATTGGTAGGGCCTCTCACCTGAGTGTAGCCTTTGGTGGGTCTTTAAGTTGCTAGTGCTGCTAAATCTCTTATGGCACACCTGTTTATACACAAATAAGGGGCCTTCAGTTCTTTTGTTATATGTGAAAAAACCTCCATTTATAGTGTTGGATCTTTATTCTAAGATAAAGCTGCATATCTAAAGCACAGATCCGGAATGTGCAGTTTAAAAGCTGTAGTCTTACCTTGCACTCATGGGGCTTCTCTCCTGTGTGAACCAGGTAGTGTTTTTGGAGGTGTGCCAGCTGAGTGAAGTTCTTGTTGCAGGTCTGACATTTAAAGGGGCGCTCCCCACTGTGCACTCGCAGATGGACCTGAGAACCATATATTGATAAATTCAGTTCCACACTTATCTGTCATGGCATAAACAACCGGTTGGCATTTTCCCTCTTCCCTGCTTCAACATGATGATAAGGTACTAACCTTGAGGTTGGACAGCTGCCCAAAGACCTTCCTACAGATGTTGCACTCATACCGGATCTTTCCATTGTGCCTAGTGAGGGGGTAGGACAGGGTTTTGTAGCCAATGAGCTGCCCTACTTGATTTGTCCTCCTGAGGTCCATTGCATCTTCATTATTGCTTTGAGTGGCAGAGGTAGGTTTGAATGGAAAACAGTTAGAGGAGGCGGCCATGCCCACTGGTGGTGAGCATCCTCCAGGCGCAAGAGAGGGGAGCGCTCCATGGAGTTCAGTGTCGATGGGTGAGGCACTGGCCTTGACGGGTATGGTGAGGTCTGTGGGAGCATTGCTGCAAGAAGAGTGTTTAAAATCTTTGAGGTCATTTGGAGGATTCCTGAGGTAGTTTGTTCTTTGGGATTCAAGGTCCTTGCTGGCTTTGTCTTCGCTGGTTGGTGAAAAAAATGTGTCTGGTTTGGAATCAGATTGCGCATGTGTCAAGTCTTTGCATCCACCTGCCAAAGGTTGAAGGAGATGTGCATAGGTGTCAAAAGGCAAGAAAGTTGATGACGAAGTCAAGTGGGGTTTTAACTGATCACTGTGGAACGGATACGAATGAGGTAGAAAGCCAAGTGGGTAGTGAGGAAGTAGATAGGGACCGTGCCTGAGAGCAGACTGGAAATAATCAGGCACAGAGGCCTCGTGGGAAGGTTTTATTTTAACAGAGCCAGGACCGTGCTGAAAGGTGAAGTTCATATGTGTGGGGATAGGTCTGCTTAGCGCCGGCCTTTTGTTAGGTGGAGGGCTGCAGGATGGCAAAGATGGCAGAGATTCAAATCTGTGGCCATGAATGGACTCTGATAAGGGTTGAATTGGGTATATGACACGGGGACACAAGGGGTACACTGTAGGAGTATTAATCTGAGAGAGAGGACCATCCAGAGATCTGTGGCAGGTAGACAAAGATTTGGAGGGCTTGTCCCAGAGGATCTCGGAGACAGTGTGACCTCGTTTTCCTGTCGTCTTCTCATTCTGTTCTGTTAGACAAATAAACAGTGAGGAGATGACATCAGAAACCAGCATCATCATTCAAGTCAGTGACACATATAAATAACACTGTCTTGCTTCTGCATTCTTTCTTTGAATCACAATACATTTTTTCTTTCAAAAGCAGCCACTCCTGTCCAACTAAATGATTTATTCTACAAGCATTACATGTGTATTTTATCAGGTGTTTGGCTCTCTCAGACCTTTGAACTCCATGAAAGAGGACACCGGAAGTGAAACAATGGGGTCTGATCAGGATACAGATAGCATTAAGTCAGTGGATACAGTATGCTATCGCCATTTGGAGGTTCAGTTCTGAGTGTACTGAGTGTAGAGGCAGAATACACAGGAAACAGGATACAAGAAACAACTTTTCATCTCAAAATGAGTTATGAGCTACAGATTTCACCCAGACATTGGATGGAGTAGAACTTGACCAGTCACAGTTCCTAAACTGACCCATGAATTATCAAATTTTAGGCACAGGTTCAGTTTGCAACCTTTGGATCCAGGTGAGTTTTTCATGTGAGAAAATTTGAATGAAGAGTAAATCTTGTGGAGAGATTAAATTTGGGACAAAAGGACTGCAGCTTACAAACAGAGGAAGATCCCTTACGAAAATCTACCAATGGTTACATGGTTCTTTGGGTATTTACCATGGTAAAAACCACAGTTTTACCTCAAAACCATAGTACAACCATGTTTTCTACATAAAAAATCATGGTAATCAATGGTAGATTTTCATAAGGGATCAAATGCAGTGGTATGCATGTGCATTTCATCTACTTTCGGGCACAGTTTAACATCAACCCACGTTCATCGGAGTAATCCTTATCTTTACTCCCTTGTACCCTGCCTCTCCTCTGTCTCCAGAGTATCAGCAAACAAACAGCCAACACTCAGTGAGATATCAGTCTGTCAGCGGGTCACCTTGTCAGGAAGTTCAAGTAGTCACTGAACCGCTTCCTACCTCTCTTCCTCATTTAGAGCCAAAAAAGAGCCAGTGGGTTTGTGCCAGAGTGCAGTCAGCACTTCCATCATCTACTATTGTGTGAGCATGAAAGTAAAATGTTTTATGCATGAATGAGCGTTCGGCAGTGTTTGAAAAATGGAAACTGAAACATTGCCTATAATCCTGAAATTGGTCTCATCTTACTCTGGTAGGGTGGCTGCACCTGTAGACAAGCCCTCTCTGCTTTCAGGACTCTACTATGCTCCTTTGTGCTTCTTCTTAACAAAGGAGCCATGGGTGTGACTGAGTAACTTCTTAAACAAACGCACAAAGAGTGTGTCAGTCAGTCAGCGCTTTGACAGGGAGCTTTCACACTGACAGTCCAAACCAGATCTGTCTCAAAGCGTGCTCTTTGGGGATGGTTTCCGTTAACATCAGCTATGGTTATTACACACTTACCATTTTTGTCAACAGCCAGTTGTCCCAGTGGAGGGTAGTTACAGCGCTGGGCAAATTCAGAGCAGTACCACACCAGAAGCTCCTGGCCTGGCTGAAGAGGTTTAATAGTGTAGAAGAAGATTTCCAAGCCACTCTGGCACGCAACCAGATTCTGTTCCTCCACTGCTCGTGCTGGGTTGACATATCGCATCCAGTTGCTTCGCTCCTCATCCAAACCATCCAGGATGTGGTGTAATTGCCCATCCAAGAAGACCTATCATGTGAAGACAAACCATAAAGACAGGAGAGATGATTCAGTTAACGACAGATCAGCTGTGATACTGAAGCTATGATATCACAGTTTCCTTTTGCACTTATGGTAAATCCTGCATATTCTTTCAGTTGACATCATACTGCAGGTATTTGTGGCATGCAAGTCATTTAGAGTTATGAAAGCATCACTGAACAAGAATTTCACTGTATGACTGGATCATAGTATTAGTATCTCACCCACTCTACTTTCAGCAAGCACATTTTGTTTAGGAGTTGTCTCTTCCGTCTCCTTTATGCTGTCCACAGTTGTGAAGCTGTGGTGCAGCTAGAGTCACAGCTAACAGATAGTTTGTGCTCTGGATGTTGCAAGGTTTTCATTATTTCAAGGTTGCTGACTCGAAGTGACAGAATTACACAGGGGCAAGTGTGTAATGGAAGTTGCCCTGATGCTGCTGATTTGAAACATCACAGCTCTCGGGCTTAAAGCCACTTCCTCGCTTAGTCAGTGTGAGAGCTTGTGAATCTGGAGAAGTGCGGACATGTGTTTACTGGCAGTGATACCACTGCTGAGAGAAGCGGAGAGAGATGAGAACTGCTGCGTCACTGAAACCAAACAGCTGTGTGTGTGTGTGTGTGTATGTGTGTGACCTCAGACAACGGTGCACAGAGCACAGCACATGCATATTCAAGCCCATTCGATGGAGAAATGTTACGCGACACCCAAGCATTGGCAAACACAGTCTGCTTTAACAGGATGTCAGTCATTGACCTCAACTGCTAACCTGTTCCCATGCTACAGCCACAGTAGCATCTCCAGCTGGAGCCGCAGGATGTGGACAGTTTTGAAACATTCACTATTTGCTTTTCACCTTAAAGTGCACAATTACCCAGTTTTACATGTTAGTTACTTACCCTCCAAATATACTGTCTGTTAGCATCTTTCAGCAGTGTTTCATTGGTGTAGCTTTCCCCAACAAAAGGGCCAAAACGCGTCCCTTTGGGAATCAGCTCCTTGCTAATCACCCCAAGCACCTGTTACACAAGGAGGACACAGAAACATCAGAGTACTTCACAAATTCGAGGCCTGCACAGGCACCCTGAGTTGAATTCACCTAATTAGAGGGGTAAATTATACAGCCAGACTCATCATTCTTTCCATCTTCCAGCCTGCTTCATACTTTGTGTAAGTATGAAGTAAAACAATAGTGTCAATTCAGTGGAAATGTGTCTGCTAAGAACTAACGAGAAGAAATAAAAACATATATTACATTCTGCTATTGCCATAAAAATTATATTTTTTTAAAGCTGTGACATAATGTGTTCTTCCCTCCACATGCTGAATATTTCATGAGCAAGTCACTCAAGTTATCTTCAGTTTCTCTACCATATTAAAATTTCACCACTACTCTTGTTCTGTTACCTCCAGGTGTGAAACTCACCCCTCTTTCTCAAGCCTCCAGGCTGGGGAAGAGTGGATAAGATGTCATGGTCACACCCCGACCAGTTAACGGCACCTTTAGCTCTACGCTAAAAAACCAAAAGCCCTTAAGCAAAGCTATATATATGCTCTCTTTCATCTCTGAGTAATACTTGCATAGTGCATGTATCTGGATTAGCTACTGTGTGCTTGGCCGCACAGTTTACCCCTAATTTATTAACCTTGTCTAATCCTTGCTTTTAACGACTTTGCTGGTGAGCTTAATCTAAATGTCCCCTAGCGTTGCAGATTACTTTAATATATGCTGTTCTTTAATGTCAGCCACACTTGAAACTTATCTTATTGAAAGGTCAAAGTAGTAAGGTATTTAAGGTATTTAACTGCAGACTTCCTGCCATCCCTTATTTAGAGACTCAACTTTAGTCTTGAGTTTCTTTTTCATGAAACATCGCAAGAATCTTCAATCATATACTGTATACAACACACAATCATTTAGTAACCCTTGTCCAGACAATCACAGACAGTTAGCCGTTATTTAGATTATTTATGTTGTTATATTTGTTATTGGTCCTCAACTTGGCACAAAGGAAGGGGAACGTAAAATAGCTTCTAATTACAGAGTCCTCAAGATGATTGCCGAGGGGCTTGGCTATTTTCTCTGTATTTGCCTCAATGCACACATAGCAGAAAGGAAAGGCTCAAATTAGACAACAACAAGTCAAGTACTTCCCGTGTAAGGATGGATGAGTGGATGGAAGGATGTTGGAGTGACGCAGGGAGTTGGCTGTCTCTAAAGACATAAACAACTACTGCACATGTGCTTGATCGCTTTGATTTTGTGATTTTTCTGTTCAGTTTTGATTTTCTTTTAAAAAAAAAACAGAGAAGGAGGACAATAACGTTAAACGTTTACAAATTTAGAGGGTGGGGCTTTACCTCTTTTGAGTTGTAGCAGCATTTCAGGGCAAGGTTTCTGGGTAGGGATCTCTCTGCCCGCGTCTTGCAATGGTTTTCAGACTCCTCGTCCAGTGGGTAGTCCTTCACAGTGTAAGTACATTTCTCCTCAAAGTCTCCCTCGCTCCACGATGCTACGTCTGCATCCTGCAACTCTGACATTGCTGCAGTGGTGACGCCGATGCTTTGTGGAGACCTCTCTGAGGTTAACATGGCTGTGGTGCATTCAGATGAGGAGGCCTACAGAAAAGACGAACCATGTTAGATATGTGACCCATGTCATTAAAAATGGATTGCCAAAGCTGCAACCTTAGCTTTAACTTCAGGAATTTTGTTGCTTTCAGCAAAACACGTTTTAATTCAGCAATTTTTTTCATGCCCTAACTTAAGGGAAAACAGTACTCTGAAAACAAACAACAGCTGTAGACCTAAAGGAAGTCAAGTTTTCAATGGAACTAAAATTAGGTCTCAGAGTGTGAAGAGGGACTTATTGTAGAGGAGGCGGCAGTACGCTGGACATGAAAAATCTAACTTTCCCATCAGCTGCTGCTACCGGACAAACAAACTTCAAAGTGGAACCTACATGCTTACTGCCCCATTGGCCCCACTGTCTCATACATCCTGTGACTCTCCCAATCACAACCCTGAGGTTATAATGGAGGTTTCTTTGCACGTCAGCCCCGGAGTGGGACAACTTTCACAAGGAAACAAGCACTCCCAGTGAATCAACCAGACTTCCTCTGAACTGACTAAGACTTGGCTCTCGGCCAGGTCTGATCTCTCTTTCTCTTTCTGTCTCTTTGTTATCTTTTGCCCTTCTCAAAGATTGTCATCAGGTAACGAAGCCTCTAAAAAAGTACAATATGCTGACTGATAGGATGAAATAGCGACATATAAAAGCTTATAAGACAATTCACACTCCTTTTTAGGCTCATCAGTTTGCCAGTTTGATATCAGTTGAGAAACTTTGTGCTTGGTAATATTTGGTAATAGTGACCTATCTTCCCTCTTGATGAGAGGTTACACGTAACTCTACTCAACCAAAGATCCAGTGAAATATGCAAATCTTAAATGGTCGGTTTATATAGAATTGTATATCAGCATTTATTAATTTTTTTTACAAAGTTAAAACAGTTCAATTCCAAATCTCTGAAAGTCTGCCAGCACTGACACGGCTCCAATAACACATTACGGCAATGTTATGTTGTCTTGAGAAATAAGCAGTGCAGATAATAAAACAGGTAGGTGAGATTTATGGATTACATTACACCCTATTTTTCTCTGAAGTGTGTCGCCACAACTGACTCGGAATGACTGTCACAAGTGCGACAGCTCACTCTGAAATCATTGAACCTATAGACAGCAGAAATATATACTCTGAAATCAAGACATGAGTCAAAAGCGCACGGCTGTGGCTTGCAGGCAAGCATGTAACAGTCTGACTCTAGAATGCGCACTTTAGCTTAGTGTAACAAGGATGCAGTAAAGATAGTACTTTTATTAAGAAATCTGTGAGATAAGTAATCTAGATCATATAATCTCTTACATGAGATGGATATTGCACACTTACTGTGAAGCCTTGTGAAGAGCCACACATAGGTAGGCTGTCTGTGCCCTGCTTCAGTTTGAGTGTCAATGAGCAACCAGTGGCTGCTTGCTGTCTCTTCTCTTCTGCCTCACCAGACCTCAGTATCTTGTGTACCTAAGCGTGTCTGCGCAGCTAACCACTAGTGTAGAGGAGGAAGGTGTGTATCTGACAGAGTTCGCGAGAGATACACTCCCTTTTCCTCTCGAGCCCCTCCTCCCCGCTACTTTTTTTCCCCATGACTCCTCCTTGGTGAGTGTTTGTGTGTGTGTCACTCTCTTGCCCTGGGGCATGAGGCTTTC